>CATIWR010697689.1:0-42633 GCA_949677035.1 Omphalea diandra | reverse complement strand
TATATATATATATATATATATATATATATATATATATATATATATATATATATATATATATATATATATATACAGAGAGAGAGAGAGAGAGAGTGACCACGCCCTTGCGCGCATGTACACACACACACATATATATATTTTTATTTTTATATTGCATTTAAAACTTAAATTAAAAATTTTAAAAATGATTGAATTTTAAAATATTATTTAAGAAATGAAAAAATATTTGTGCTTGCACTTAATTAAAAATTTAAAAGTTGGTCTCCTCTCTCTTTTTTAACCATTTGATTCAAAATTAGACCAAAACTGCTAATCTGATCTAATTTTAAAAGCTTTAATCCATGAAACCAAGATCAAACTATCTAATACATGATTCTAGGCTACTTCAAGTCTGAAAAATCAGGTCAATGGTCCAGATCAAATTCAATCCGATCCCAATTCAAATCAGTGCAAGAATCGATGTTTGTCACTCCTAATTTGGAATCGGTATTAGCTATTAAGTGAACTAGTTTTATAAAGAATTTTCCTTTAAAATTTTTTTTATAAAGAATTTAATAGCATAAATAATTTAATTACGAGAAAAATAATATTGTTATTTAAAAAATTCAATATAAGTAATTAAGTTTTAATAAATAATAAAAATGTTAATTATTAATTGACTTTCAATAGCTAATATGTACAGTTTTTTAAGATGAAAGAGAATCATTCTCATTTATAAAATATCAAATATAAGATTAGCAATACATAAAAAAAAAAAAAGAAGTTACATACACATTGGATGTACATAGTTAATGTTGTGAGGCTTACCACAGTAGTTAGCTTAAGTAGTTCAGATTGGGTAAAAGTGGTTGGTTTGGGTGTTTTGGCTGTAATCCTACAAGATAACAAAGGTGAGAGGGTGTTCGATCAGTTGCCGGAGGCCTACTCTGATGCTTAAGTCTATATGTCATAAAGTAAGGCCTCCCAATAAGAGGACAATCATCAATCTGCCCATTCAACCATTTCTCTGGGAATTGTACACAAGCATTGTATGAGTATGCCCTTGACCGAATTGCTGAAGGGATTGACTCAGAAAGCAGAAATAAGCAGGGAGACAAACTAGCAGCATTCTACGAGATTAGGCAGATTTCCTTTTATAATGATTCGGCTCTATCTAGGGAAGTCATAGATCTCGAACAACCAATGCAACCAATCTCGAAAGAAAGGCAATCAAAAGTGGAGTACTGGAGAGAGAGATAGAGAATGTAGTGTATGATAAATACTTGTTAATGCTTATATGATGTCTAAGAAGAGTTGTTTCTAATTGGAGAGGAACTTTATATCTTCCTTATTAGTGATTGTTTCCTGATGGGAATTATCTTCCTATTTAGTTCATAACCTTTTTAATAAGGGATAACTTCTTGATAAGTGAAGAGCTGTGAAGAAATTGACTTTGAGTGGGCCGAGCTAAAGTCAATTTGTGGTTCTTATAGGCTTTATTTGTGGGTCGAGCCATATCTTCTTTCCTTATTGTGAAAGTCGAATTAGGCTATACGTGATTGGGCTTAACTTATATGTACTTAGGTAGCATCATATGTCCCCCTAGTTCGAGTTTATTTACACCTCGAGAGAAACATATGTATGACCAAACTGTGATATTATATGTGGATGAGCCAAGTAATGAGTGAGTATTCGAGAACCGATTTGTTTGTGAGAAAGAGTTGGGGGGAACGACTCTCTCCCCTTGCTAGGTTTTATAAATCTCGTCATTGTCTTATGCCAAACACTTATTTTGGTTGTGGTTACTCTAATTGCATTTCAAAATCTTTTTTCTTATGGTGAAATCCCCGGTGATTCCTACAGCTTAACAATGTCATTCTTCTTCTTCTTCAAAAGGTGAGAATTACTTTCTTTTTTCTCTTTTGTTGCAAAGATTATGTCTTCCTTTCCCTTTCTTTTTTGTTGATTTGAACCTTCAAAAATGGATTCCATAATCGACGAAGGAGTCACTCCGCTGGCTGTAATTCTTATTGATGCGTCGCCGAACATTATTGTCTCAAAGGATATAGCTACATCCTCAAATGTGGTAGACAAATAAGGAGTCAAGATACTTGAGGATGAAAATGAAGAAGTGGTGAGAGAAGATGATGGGACAGATAAGGATAATAGTGAGACAGAAGAGAGGCGAGGATCAAGTAGCGGTGTTGGATTTAGTGGGACGGGTACCAAATTGACCTCTATTGATCCTCAGCTCAATCCGATCAAAATTTGAAGGGTAAACCCGAGGGTAGTCGAAGTGCTGAGTAGGACATGAATTTAAGGCTTAGTAAAAATTCACCTAAAATATAACATCCCTTTAAAGTATGAGCTAAACATACCTGATCCATAACTAACAACCTTTTATACTCTCAAGCCAAAATAGCTATATGAGGAGGAATTGAAGGCTGGTTTTAGGTTGCCCCTAGCGGACTTCATCTAGAAAGTGCTAAGTGGCCTTAGTTTGCCTATCTCCCAAATAGCCCCAAACGACATAAGGATGTTGGTTGGACTGTGCCTACTAGCTTGGGAGACAGAGGTTGACAGTTATATTGGTGTAGCTCAAAATTTGTTTGTGGTGAAGGACTAGGCTGAGGAGGATCATTATCATATGTCTGCCAAGTTTGGCATTGAAATGTTCTTTCATTATCCCTCCTCCATAAAAGGATGGAAAGATAAATATTTCAATGTTACTTATAAGCAGGAAGTGGGGTTCCTTACTAGGTGGGTAAGTAGGTATGAGTGAAAGTGCACCTTGACACCATTTAAGCTGGACTTGGAGCAAGCTAAACAACTCTAAGCCTTAATAACAGATCCAATAGATTTAACTAAGCTGATACAAAAATATTTACCTTCTCGGGCCAAATCTGGTAATGGTTTGCACATGTGAGATTATACTTCCATTATACTAATATGTATTAATACTTTTATGTTTTGCAGAGATGGATATGAAAGCGCTTAAGGATGAAATGGCAAAGTAAAAAGTTACACAAACTACTGAGGCTACAACGGAGGGTGCCAAGTAGCCAAAGACTAGAGTGAAGTCAGTAAGCCAAAAGAAACATCATGTTGACCAGGCAAATGCTTGCAATCCAAGGACTGAAATAGTTACTAAATTTATTCTCGAGTCTACTAAGCAAGTGAGAGAAGTGGATGAGCTGATTTCCACTGAGGTGCCACCTTCGAATAAGCCCTATGTAGAAGTTATGGAGTCTGAGTCAGACGAAGAGCTCTTTATGCTTTATAGGAATCCGAGCTGGTGTCTTGATCCGCACAAGTATTTGAAGAATAAATATGAGTCTTATTCTCTGAGCAACAAGACGATTAGCAAAACACTTTGTAGGATATGTCTCTTGCATAATGATGAGAAGAGATTCGAGCACCTCACCAACAGGGAGTTGGTTGCTTGTGCACAAATGCTCAACCTTAAGATATTTTGAGCCATATGCATACTTTAAAATTTTTTAGGTGTTTATAAAGATGCTAACCTAGCTGCTTCTTTTCTTTTCTAAGCAGCAGCAATTGAGGCAGCCTTAGCTATTCATCTTAATATTACGGAGAAAGATTTCAAGAGCCTCACTGATCTGGAGAGAATGTTGGCATAGGCTTACGATGCATTTGACTCTTTGTTTGAAGAGCACGAGGACACACTTAAACAAGTTACCAACTTGACAAACTTGCTTAGTAAAACTCAAGAGAAACTGAAGGCTGCCAAGGTGCGCTTGGTCAAGCTATCTGCCCTACAAAAAGAGCTAAGAAAGAAAAATATCAAGCTAGAAGACATTAAAAAGAAGAATGTCGAGCTCAGTTAGAATGTCCAAGACTCTCAAGGGAAGGAGATTGCAGTTTGGCTATCAGCAATTAAAGAAATGTAGTTTATCTATTTTTTGTATGATGCTAAAATCAAGCGTGCCCTGGCAAAAGCTCACCCAGATGTAGACTTCGATTATGTAGGTGATATTTTGTCATGGGACGATGATGAACATCAGAAGAGCCTGAGGCAAAGATTTAGGCACCTTTGTGTAACCTTGGGCTTTTCTTATTATAATATTTTTCTAAGTTAATAAAGAATTTCTTTTTTATCAATCTTGTGTTGTCAATGCTCATGCCAATTTAATGAATACTTGAACACTTGTTATGCCTTTGTGGCTTAGCCTCTTTTAAAAGTAATGTTAACTCATAACATAATTAATGTGTGAGATAGATCTATTTCATATATTGATAAAACTTGATTAATATACGTGATAAATTAGCTCAGTACTTGATAACTTGATTAATATACAAGATAGATTAGCTCGGTACATGATAATTTAATTAACGTACGAGATAGATTAGTTCGGTACATTATGACTTGATTATTGTACGAGATTGATTAGCTCAGTACATTGATTAGCTCAGTACATGATAACTTAATTAACGTACGAGATTGAATAATTTGGTATATGATAAAACTTGATTAATGCACGAGGTAGATTAGGTCAGGGCGTTATTGTGCGAGGTGTGTTTGATGTTTAAGCAGAAAATGTAAAGGGTCATTCCCATAAGGTAAGAATTTTTATGTGGTTCGACAATTTGCTTATGTCCATAGGCATCTTCATTTTTATTAGAAAGAAGACAAGTATTTTATGAAAAAAAATGCAATAAATGTTACTTATATAAATTATTTCTTCAATGCTTTTATGTTCCATGTGCGAGGCATGAGCTTTCCTTTCATAGTTTTCAGTTTGTATGTTGCAAGGCCTATAACCTTGGTTACTTTGTATAGGCCTTCCCAGTTAGCGCCAAGCTTGCTTACCCTGGCTTCTCTTTAAGCTGTATTTGTTCCACGAAGTACTGAATCACCTTCTTTTAGGGCTTGGTTCTTGACCCTTTTATTCTAAAACTGAGCTATTCTCTGTTGATACGCTGCAACTCGAATGGTTGTTTCTTCCCATTTTACTATTAAAATGTCCAAACTGAGGTGGAGGTCTTCTTTATTTTGCTTAGGATTGTGATGAAGGACTCTATATAAGGGAAGACCAATTTCTATAAGAATTATTACCTCGATCCCATATACTAGGGAAAAGGGGATTTGGCCTGTTGCAGTTCTTGGTGTTGTCCTGAAGACCCAAAGAATATGGTTGAGTTTATCTACCTAAGTCCCTTCTACATCATCTAACCTTTTCTTGATTCCCTATAAGATTATTTTGTTAGTTATATTAGTCATGCCATTTGTTTATGGGTGAGTTACTGAGGTGAAATGAAGGTTGATGCATAGATCAACATAGTAGGAGCAAAATTATTTGTAGTCAAACTATTTTCAATTATCTGTGATCGGTACTCGCGGAATACCGAACTGCTAGACCATGTTCTTTTTGAAGAAATCAAGAACTTTTGCCAAGGTAATGGGAGCCAATGCTTTAGCTTCAGGCCATTTGCAAAAGTGATCTATGGCTACTACAATGAACTTTTTGGCCAAGCACCTATAGGAAGGGATATAAGATATCCATTTCTCACTGAAAAATGGCCATGCTAAGCTAATAGGCTGTTATTTTGCCACTATCTGTCGAGGGATGAATGCGTATTTTTGGCATGCATCACATTTTTGCATGAGTTGTTTAACGTCCTTGAACATTATGGGCTAAAAATACCTGCTAGGGCTACTTTTCGAGCTGAGGTACTAGTTGCTTGTGAGCTTTGCAAATTCCTTCATGGATTTCTCTAAATACACAACTCCCTTCTTCCATAGAGACGTACCTGAGCCAGGGATAACTCTAAGACCATTTGTATAGGACTCCATCTTTTTTAGAGTAATTAGCGGCTTTGGTTCGAGAATCTTTTGGCTCAGGCGGGAGTTGTTCGTATTTTAAGTACCTGATGAGTGGGCTTATCCAGTTGTCCTCCTCAGCAACGACAACTGTGTTCAACAACTGTAAGGTGTTGGCCTAAAGCCTTTCTTCCACTAAAACTTCTTCAAGCAATATTGCTTAAAAAGAGGCCATCAGCTTAGCTAGTAAGTCTACCTCTTCATTATTCTTCTGAAGGATCTATTTTAGTGTTCAATTTCCTCCTTTCAGCTTTATATTTATTAAGAGGTATTTTGTTTCAGTGCCCAAATTCCTCCTTTCAGCTCTATATTTGTTAAGAGGTATTTTACGTGTTTGACGTACTTGAGCATAGTGGGTCCCTTGATGCTGTATTGCTTGAAGAGTTACTGGACCATCAATTGTGAATCACTGTATATAATGAGGCGCTCAGCTCAGACTTCTTACACTAGTTGTAGCCCGATAATTAAGGCTTTATATTTCTGGCATTATTGGTCGCTTAAAATTTTAGCCTAATAACATATTTGATGGTGATTTTGTTTGGTCCGTACAAGATTATTCAAATTCCTGCTCCTTCAATACTTGAGCCTTCATTAACGTACAATTTTCACTCTTCTTTTTCCTTGGTCTATTCAGGCTTTGGTTCCTTGTCTATTAGCTCAACTACAAAATTTGCCAAGACTTGGGCTTTTACAGTCTGCCCTGGCTCAAATCTAATATCAAATTCATAAAGCAAGACAACCTATTATGTTATTCGCCCTGAAGTTTTTGCTTTCTGCGATATTTTCCTTAAAGGTTGATCCGTGTAGATTATTATGGTATGGGCTTAAAAGTAATGTCTCAGCTTTATGGTCGAGCTAACTAATGCATAAGCCTTCTCTAGCATAAATTAGTTCAACTTGGCTCCTTAAAGGACTTTGCTAGCATAATATATTGGCTTTTGCTCTGATTCTTCTTCCCTAATTAAGAGCGAGGCAACTGTGTCTTTGGTTGTTGCTAGGTACATGAAGAGTGGTTTATCTTGTAAGGGGCGGATGAACAAATCAGGTAAGCTAATAAATTTCTTTAGTTTTTCAAAGGCTTTTTGGCACTCGTCATCCCACTTGAGCTTTTTAAGGTTTCTTAATGACCTAATGATGAGATGAATCTTCCTAAGGTCGTGATCCTTCCATTAAGTTTCTGGACTTCGTTGATTGTCTGAGGTGGCTTCATGTTGATAATTGACTTGATCTTATCAGGACTAACCTCGATGCCTCTTCGGAAAAACATAAAGCCAAGGGATTTATCAGCTCAGACTTTGAAGGTGCATTTTCTAGATTAAGCTCTATATTGGACTAGTTGAAGACCTTAAAGGCCCCTGGCATGCTCTTCAGCTCAAGGGCTTTTCACTATCATATCATGTACATATACTTCTACTGTTTTCCCAATTTGTTCCTTGAACATATGGTTTACCAGCCTCTAATAGGTGGGTCTTGCATTTTTGAGCCCAAAGGGCATGACCTTAAAGTAGTAGATGTTTTTTGTAGGCTACGAAGCTTATTTTCTCTTCATCCAACACGAACATCTGTATTTGGTGGTACCTTGCAAATGCATCAATGAAGTAGTATATCTCGTTTTATGTTGTAGAATCAATGAGTTTATCTATGTTAGGATGAGTAGTAATTGTCCTTCAGGTAGACTTTATTGAGATATATGAAATCGACACACATCTTTCACTTTTCTTTCAGTTTTTTTTTACTAATATGACATTTGCTAGCCATTCTAGATATTATACTTCTCGAATGAATCTGTCATGTAAGAACTTGCACACCCTATCAACTATGGTCTTTTGATGCTCAAGTGGATGGTTTCTTCGCTTTTACTTAACTGGTTTTGTCAACTGGTCAATGTTGAGCTTATGAACAATAATCTAGATATCAATTCCAGTGATGTTTGAAGGTGACCAAGCAAATGTGTATAGTATTTCCAGAGGTGTCGAGCTAATGTCTTCTTCCATTGGTTTAATAAGTTCTATCCCGATGAAAAGAGTTTGATTTTTCCCAACTGATAGACGCTTTAGGTCCATTGCTGACTCGACATTTTTTAAACTTTTCTTAAGAATGATGTCTAGCAACTCAAAGGAAATTGCATGGTTAACTTCCTTGAAGATGTTCATATATGTTTCTCGTGTTATCTTTTGATCACTCCTGACAACTACCATACCCTGCTTGGTTGGAATCTTCATTATGAGGTATCTAATGCAAGTACACGCTGTTGTGTCATATAGGATCAGTCGTTTGATGATGACATTGTAAATGAAAGGGATGTCTACCACCATCCACATTGCCTTGAACTTCTTTGTGATTTTTGTCCCCCAATTCCTTATTTAACTCAATAAATCCCATTACGTCCACATTAATTCCCCTGAGTCCAGTCAGAGGGGTTCAAATTGGGTGCAACCTTTTGAAATCTAGCCTAAGTGCTTTAAAAGCTTTTGTCATCATCATATTGACTACGCTACCATTGTCTACTAGAATTGACTTATCCAAGTAGTTTTCAATTTGGCCTTGTACTACTGAGGTGTCCGTATGAGAAGTGCTAAGTTTTTTATCATCTTTTACTATAAAAAAAAGTGATAGGCCAAAACATAGGTTCCTAACCACTTTTGTTGTTTTTGATAAAGTACACTTGATGGATCTGTCGTATTCTTGAGGTGAAGTTGTCTCCTCCTGATATGATGTCTACAACTACTGCATACTATTAGTTATTAGGCTTTTTATCTTAGTGTCTTTTTTCTTGTTGTGGCTCATGCTTATAATCATTTGGGGTTATTTGCCTTTTGAATTAGCTAAGTTTACCCTGTTGGATTAGTCGTTCAATTTCATTTTTTAGGTTCTCGCACTCTTCTGTGTTGTGGCCATTGTCCTTGGGGAAGCTACAATGCCTATCTTCATTTTTTGTGGTCAAGCCTCTTAGTGGATAAGGGAAGTGGATTTTTTTTCTCCTAAGCATTTGATCCAGTGGAAGACTTTGCTTCTACTGGTTGTAAGAGGGGTGTAATATCGAACTGAGCTGTTATTTAGGTCCGAGGGGCCTAAGCGAGTTCCTTCTTATCAGGCTTAGTGTATATTATTCTTGTTATCTCCTCGCCCTTTTTCATCTCTCTTTCCGTACGAGCTATGATGGTAAGTTTGCAAGTTGTCATCCAAATGGATGAAATGATGACTTCTTTCCATCAATTCAAATAAATTTTTAAGTGGATCAATAATAAGAGAATCAAAGAGTCCTCAATTCTTGCAATTTTGGATCATCATATTTGTTGCCTTCATGATTGAGGTTATTTACTTGCATGGTCACCTTATCAAATTTAGTTAAGTAGTCACACAACGACTCTCCTTCCTCCCGGACAACCTCATGAAGTCTGAAGAGATTTTTACTTATGAGATGGTTGATATGAACTAAGCTGCAAAACACTGCAATAGTTGAGTGAAGCTATGAATTGAGCAATGGGTTAGGTCTTGGTACCAGTCTTATGTTACTCTTTCAAGGGTAGTAGGAAAGATTTTGCATAGGAGGGCATCCGAGCAGTTATATAGCTCCAGCCTAGACCAAAACTCATAAAGGTGGCTCCGAGGATTAGTTGTTCCATTGTAGTTGTAATTGGAGGTAGCTTAAATTTGTGGGGTACTTGCTCATCCCTGACCTCTGCAGCTAGAGGATTATAATCATTAGAGTAGTAGTCAAAGGCGAAGTGTTCCTTGCTCCTTGATCATTTGATCGCCTCTATGACTTTCTTTTAAAGGGTAACTTCATCCCAGTAAGTGTTTTTTGCACTGGTAGCTCGACTTTCTCCTGGCTTGTATGACGATTCACTTGCATCACTGCACATTTTCAAATGCCTAGTCTTTCCATCCTAACGAGCTGGGTTTTTTATTTGTTCTTACAGAGTTGGTGGTGGTGGTAAATGTAGTGGCTCGGCTGTGGTGGTTTGCAGAATGACCACAAGCACTTTTCGTGTTAGGGTTGCTCAATCCTTTTCAAAGCTACCGTGAAACCTACATAAGCAGCGACAAGCTAGGCGACAATATAGTCGAGCCAAGATTGAAGGTCAGAATTTGGAAATCATGATTTGAGGTACTAACAAAGTTGGAGGCTAAGTTTCCCGATGTTGGTATGTAAGTTAAGGTTGGGAGGCTTGTTGGGGGTGTGTTGTTTGAAATATTGAACTGGAGGTGGGTTTGTGGTTTTGGACCATTGAGAAAGGTCATACTTGAAGTTTTGGAAGGTCTACTGTAATATGTCAATGCTCACCGCACCAATGATGTTGTGAGACTTACCACAGTAGTCAACTAGAGGTGGTTCGGGTTGAGCAAAGATGGTTGGTTTGGGTATTTTAAGTGTAATCCTACACGACAACAAAGGTGAGATGGTTTTTGGTCAGCTGTCGAAAATCCACTCCAATGTTTAAGTCAGTAATGTGCTAGAAAGAGAGAGAGAATGTAATGTATGAGAGATACCTGTTAGTGCTTATATAGCGTCTAGGAAGAGTTGTTTCTTAGTTGGAATGAGACTTGATATCTTTTTGATTAGTGGTTGTTTACTGATAAGATTTATCTTTTTATTTAGTTTATAACCTTTGTACTAAGGGATACTTCCTAACAAGTGATGAAATGCAAAGTAATCGCTTTTGAGTGGCCGAGCTGAAGTGACTTTATGGTTCTTATGAGCTTTATTTATGGGTGGAACCACGTTTTTATTCTTTATCGTGGAAGCCGAATTGGGTTATACATGATTGGGCTTAAGTTATATGTACTTGGGTAGCATAAATAATTAAAACACAATTATGTCTTTTTTCACGCAATCTTTTGCGTCGAGAGAGAGAGAGTCCGAGTAGAGGATGCCAAATGGAGCTTTCATTATTGGTTTGATTTGTGGTACCATTTAGAAGAAGCCAAGTCAAAGAAAGGTTAGTTGTTTTGACGAAATATTAATACCTCCTAATTGCTTTTTAGGGAGTCACATTTACCTTTCATTATATTTGATGAAAAATTACGTAAAATAAGAAGATTTTGTTTTACAATAACAAAAACTTTTTTCAATCCTAAATAGTCAAATGACAGTTATAAAAAAATATCTTTTGAATCTAATACGTAGACATATCAATTCTCAATATAATTAATATTTACATGTGGATTCAATTTTAAAATTATAAGATTATATTTATCATAATTTTCTTTAATAATTTGATATTTTGTTAATTATAGAAATAGCACCATGAATGCTAAAATTAATATGATATATTAAACCAGGTCTAAGACATGATGAATAATCTAACCTCAATAATATAAACAACTGAACTTTAATCATAAAGATTCCTACAAAAGTGAAACCCTTATACAGAAAAGACAAAATAATACATTTAAATAATAAGAGATAAATAAATAAAAAACAATAAAAAAGATAAAACTATACGTCTAAAAAAATAACAAAAAAGAATTTGTCATGAAAAAAAAAACTTTGATGGTAGCCCCAAAGCAAGCCAAGTGAAAGAAATTTTAATGTGAAATCAATAGGTTGATTCAACCATAAAAGATTAAAACTATTCTTAGATAAATTTCATCTCGACGTGATAAGGTAGATCATAATCTTATTCTAATTTTTATTTGTCTCAAATACTTAAGAAGATTGAAAAGTAAATACAAAGAGCTAATTGGTTAAACCAACCTATCTCTCTAAAAGTCTAGCCCTTTTTTATTCTCACCTCTCTTATTTGAGTCTCTCTCCTTTGTGGCACTCAAGAGCTGTCGGCCTTTTATGACCAATGATAGCTCAATATCTTCTCTTTTAGTTATTTTTTTATATTTTATATTTTAATTTTCTTCAATAAGCTCTATGTTTTTTTTAGACTTATTGTTTTTTTTTTCAGATTTATTAGATAGAATTTTGTTACTTCTCTTTTGATGGAGTTTTTAGTTTTTGTCTTAGATCTACTACTGTTAGCAGATTTTGGGGTTTTCTATTCCACTTTAGGATGGACCTTTACTAGTATATTTATACTTTTATTTTAAAAATTTTATTGTAATTTTATAACTTTTAGATTCATAATTTGAAAATTGTTCATAAGGTGTATCTATAACAGATCTACGTCTAAAGACTATCAAATTAACTTGAAGAAATACAATATATACTAAATAATGGCTAAAAATTATAACTGAGTGAAATGCACATGCAACCGATTGATCAAATTTAAGGCTCCATTAATTCGATTTGATATTTTTATCCGACATTTCTGTTATTTATTTTTTTAAATATAAAATTTTATTTATTAATGTTTAATATATTTGTATTGTTCTATTTTTTTAATTAATAAAGATTATTCTATTTCTTCTCAAAAAAGATGACTAAAGAGTAGACTTTCATATATTTTTAAGTGTCTACTTACCTCATTTCAGTCAATGAATAGAGATGAAGTTCACAAAGACAAGTATCTCAGAAAAAGAAAGTTCACAAAAACAAGACCATATTACATTGTGAGCTTTAAGCACTTTACTTTCCTGGTCCAATCACTTAAAAGTTTTTACAATTTAGATGTAATTTGATAAAACTGTTAACTAAGTACTAAAAACTTAAGAGTTTAATATAATAAATACTAAAATTTTTAAAGTACTGAATTTAATCAATTTATTTAATAACTATAATTACTGAAAATTATTATAATTTTTAATTGAATATAATTAATTTTATAATATTAATTTTTAAAATTTAGCCATCAAATATATATTTGAAAATAAAATACAAAATTAGAAACATCAATCATATGATGAAAATATTTTTCTTATAAAGATATAAAATAAGATTATAAAAGTCAATAATATATAATTTAAGGCGTATTAAGGGCATAAAGTTAAATAAATAAATTTTATTTATTAGTGATAATTTAAAGATGTATTAAAGGCATAAAAGTGACTCTATCAAAAAATATTGAAAAACTAAAAACTTAGTATTTTAAATATAAATTTTAAGTTGATTATTTTGACCTATCAAATTTAAATTTTTTTTATTTTAATTAAAATTTTTAAGTGGAACCCAAATTAGATTTATCAAACTATTTAAAAAATATTAAATATTGAAAATCTTAATTTTAAATGATAAGTTGAACTCTCTTAAACATTAGAAGATCATCCTAAGCCAAGCTACCCCAATGCCTTAATTGTCTTGCAGAGTACCTAGAAATCTGGAGACTTTGAAGAGCATTTATTACTTATTTTCGTTTTATATACTCAAAATATATCGAAACCAACAATTATTGTTGTTGAATAGCCAGTAATTATTTTTAATTTAGTTAAAATTATAAATTTCAGATAAGTAACTTATAATCTCATACTTGATTTGATTTAAATAAGGAATGCAGCTGTTGTTTTCTAAATTAAAAAAGTATAAATTTTATAAAAATATCACTTCACAATTATAAAATAATTATTATATTCTATTGCAAAATTCAAACAAAGCCCTACCATTGCCGCCCAACCTGCTATTAAATCTATATTATCTAATCTCATTCTACAGGAAAACCTAATTGATTGGTCCATGGGTTAATATATCTCCTATTAGTTCAGCAAACAATTTTATGGTGTTGGGGAGCTTGATATTGACAATTGCTCAATTGATTGTGACACAACACACCAACTTGCTACCACTACTTCTTCCTTAGGCGAACATAAAGGGCCCTCAATGCATGAGACTTCCCTTTACACCTCAAAATATATTCAAATGCTCATGGCTTTTCAACACCTATTTCTAAAATCTTTCTTTTTCCATGAGTGCTTAGTAGAACCCACAAAGGAAAGCAATTTTGATTGAAGAACTTGGAATAAGCTTTGATTTACTCCTCTACTAGTAGAGAGCTTTGAATCATTATTATATAAATAAACCCATTTTTTATCATGGAAAATCAAGCCATGTCACATTAGGAGTCATCTGTGTATGGATTATCTAATGTCAAAGAACTTTGTTTGGCGATATTTTTGGTTTGATAAGGACATTAGTCAAGCTCAAATGGGAGAATTCAGCTGGAATTGCCTTGCAAGAAAGTTTTTTTTTTAATTGCAATTGATTAAAATTGACTTGAGGTTCACTATTTATTTGGATTTTTTATTCGTCTTTAGACTAATTAAAGATTACGTCTGAATTAAGAATCTTCTGAATTATATAAGGTTGACAGTTTCTTGCAATGATAAATATCTTCTCAAAAAAAAAAAAAATCCTTACTATTTTCAAGAATTATTAAAATTTGATTATTAAATTATTATTTTATTTAATTTTCCATTTTTTATTTGGAATTATTTAATTCCCCACTTTATATATATATATATATATATATATATATATATATATATATATATATATATATATATAAAAGTATTGTTTGTTTATAGGTTTAATAAAATTTATTGTTTTATTTTTTTAGGGAATTTTTTTATCACAAAACCCGTGAATTTGTTGGAAGAATACTTCAACATGAAGATTTAAAAAACTCACATAATTTTCATTAAAAAAAAATCACATAATTTTAGTTGGCTTTCGTGAAATTCCTTTTGTTCACTAAAATGTTACTAAATAAGAAGATATATTAAATAACTAGTCAAGATAAAATCCTAAAGAAGATGCAGGCTGTCGCGAAGCCAAGATTCAAAATTAAGAAAAGTAAAATACAGTACACTTGCATACCTAAAAAAATTTATGTAATAAAAAATTGAGATAAATAAATTAGCTAAATATCTAACTACTTTGAAAAAAATAATATTGATAATATTCTTTAGTAAAAAAATTATAATTGCTCTCTATACTATTCTTCATGCCTTGATAGTGATACATAATAACTTCATTATCAATAGTATTAAGTATATATATTTTTTAATTTATATAATCAAACAATCAGAAATTGATTGTTTTCCCATCTTACGATTAATGGTTTGATGTTCTCATTAAATGTAGAGATGTAAATGGGTCAATTGCTTCAAAGGCTTTAGCACATGTCATCTCTTTTGCCAATATAACACAATTTAAATAAAATTTTATTAGAGAGACTTAACTGTAAAGGACTTAATGGTTTTATTGAGCAATATAACAAGCAATCTAATTATATTAAAAAAATTGCTATTTCAATATGTAATTTCACAAATTTTAGTAGAACTAAATCTAATAATTATCCAATTATAACAATTATTTAATTTTTTTTGCATTTGATTAATTTTGAAAATTCTAAATTAAAATTAGATATTTTGATCTTATAAAAGTAAAATATATAAATATTGACACTAAAAAGTTATAAAAAAAAAAAAACAAAAGAAAAATAGATTGCAAGTTACATTTAAATCAAAATATCCTAGAAAAAGAATATTGTCACTATAGAGTTTGTTTTGTTATGAAGAAAAAAAGAAAGGCGTTGATTAGTTTTAACTGATTCTTCTTCTCTTTTTCTTGTTTTTTTTTTTCTTGGTGTTTAACTTGAATATATGAGTCATTTTAAGAAAAGTAAAAGTTTTTTTACAAGCCTTATGTCATAATTAGTAAATTTTTGAATATTTAGATAATATAATTTTATTAATATATTAATTTTTATTTTTATAAAGTTATCATAAATAATTAATAAATTGCACATATAGTTTAAAATTTTATATAATAACATTATACCGTAACGACACTATAGAATTCAGTCTATTTTAGTTAATTTTTATTTAATATATTTTGACTTTATATAAGAGGGAAAAAAAAGGTAAAGTTATTCAATTTCTTAAATGAAAGGGATGATAATAAGATTGGCAAACCATTATTTTATTTTAAGAGGGGCAATCAAGATCATTCACAATAATTATAAATATACATAAGTAGTATTTTTTTTTTTTTTTAAAAAAAAAGGGAACAATTGTCACCCTTCTTATGCATATGGCGTTGCCACTGAATCCAAGGTATAACAGTCGAGATTATTCATGCTTTTATTTTCATTTTCATTTTTTTTATTTTTCTTTCATTACTTTCAAAACAAATAAGTTTTAATACTTCTTTTTATAAAATAAAATATGTCATTTAATAGAGAAAACGAAACGAAGTTATGTGACAGTACTATAATTTGAAATGTTATATTCACATCGTAATGAATAATAATAATAATAATGTGAAATCAATGGACATTAATTTTCACAGAAAAAAGAAATAAATTTCACTATTTTAAAATAATTTTGTCATAACAATTATAATAACTATTTTACTAAACTGTTGGTTCAATTATTGCAGATTAATCACGTAATTGTGAATTCACACGATATACTTAGACCAAAGTTCACTCTGATGACACGCACCAAATCTTTGACTTTCTGGCACATTAATTACACAACACTTTCACACGACTCATTACCTAAACAAAACAAAAAAATTAAATCTCTTTTTATAATAGTATTGGCGGGTAACTTTTACCAACTGAAACTTGGATTAATTCTTTCTATTCCACTCAAGTTTTTCTATATCAAATAAAATTTATCTTTTATTATTTTATTTTGCTAATTTCTGTTAAACTTAACGTAATAAAAAATAGCAATCACGCAAACGATGATACTTCACACATGAAGAGTTTGTAAAGAAACAGAAAAAAAAAAATCCACTTAAGGAAAATAAATTGTATGAAATATGTTGTTTCATAAAAAACCCAAAATAAAAATAAATAATTCTTATGACAAATATGAATTTATTAAAAATCACATAAAATAAAACAAAAAGATATGGAAATTGTTGCTATTGAACTATATTTATTATTGGCAACAACTCAACTCAACTAAATCTCAATTTCAAATTAACTGGGGTTGGCTATATGGATTCTTTTTTTCACTTAGAGCGATTTTTGTCCACATTTTCGAAAAGATGTAAAGTCTCTAAATTATTTTGAATTACTCTCCTCATGTGAGTTTAGGTCTTCTCATTCCCTTTGTACATGTGTTTACTCTAATGTGTTCCACTCTTCTAACTGGTGCATCTAAAGGCCTACAACTCATATGTCCAAATCACTTTAATCTCTATTTTCCCAACTTATTTGTTATTGGGGCAACTCCAATTTTATTTTCAATACACTAATTATGAACTCTATCTATTATAGTATGACCACACATCTATCTAAGTATTTTCATCTCCATCATAATGATCTTGGAAACTTGTTATGTCTTTATTGCCCAACATGCACTCATATACATCATAGCGGGTCTTATTGCAATGCAATAAAATTTTTCTACAAACTTTTGTGATCACACAACACACCCGATACATTTCACCCTTTCGTCTATCTTGCTTTAATCCAATGGACAATGTCCTTCTCACAGGATTAAGTCTAAGTATTTGAAGTGTATGCTTTGAGGCCCGATTTAATTTGATGGGCAATGTCCTCCTCACAATTTTTCATCTTCTCGCATGATTGAACCTAATTATTTAAAGTGTGTTTTGAGGTACACTCACATATTCTTCCTACTACTACTACCCTCATTAAACCTACAATGCATGTACTCTATGTTAGTTGTACTAATTTTAAAATATTTTGCCTCTAGTGATAGCCTAAAAAAAATATAGAAAAAATAATGAATGAATTGATTATTACTAACCTGTTAGCTTCGAGTCTTTTAAGTCAATACCAATAAAATGGAGATGATTTGAAAGAAAAGTTCAACTTTGTGCCGAATATTTATTTTGATGCAAAGTCAAATTTGCTATTTGAGAATAAGAATAATTATATTAGATAGAATGAATGTGATATATGATTGGGAGCTCACTATATGAAGAGATTATGGATAATGTTCTTAATCAATAAGCAAAATAGGGTAATATAAAAAATTATAGATAGAAAATGAGGGAGAAAAAATGACCTACAAAGCCGTGATATTGAATCATTTAGAAACATGATTTAAAAGGCTAAAATATCAAATAAATTTTTGAACTTATTTCAAAGTAACAATAAAAGGATAAAATGAATTTTTTTTCATCAAATTTACCCTTGAACTTGTATTATTTTATCAAAAGTACCCCTGATTTTGTATTATTTTGTCATAAAAGTTACTTTCCTTCAAAATTACCCTTGATCTTATATTATTTTGTTATAAAAGTCTAAAATATTGGTTGAAAATGACATTGACTTAAGAATGTCAAGTGGACTAGGCAAAAATTATCTTATATCCTCTATCTCACCATCTTGATAGAGAGAATTTTTCTCATGCTTCTGTTTTCACAGGGACTTCTCGCTTCACGAGAATTTTTCGCAAGACAAATATTTTATTTTTTTTATCTTTTTTAAATTATTTTTAAAAATATAATTTATTAAATTATAAAATAAAAATTTTTAGCAATAATTTTGTATACCATTATACTCCTATTTAACTCATTTTTCTTATATTTACTACAATTTGATGAACGAATAAAATTATTATTCTACAAATATATCGCTTTTTTATGTTCTTTAATTAATAAAATTTTATTATTAAAGTGAATATGTGTTTTGGGATTTAAAGATTTAGAGGAAACTGTGTTTTTATTAAAGTACATATGAATCTGATTCTTTTAAATTGCATTTATAATATATGTACTCTTATCAACTAGTATTTTAGACTTTATGACAAAATAATACAAGATAATGAGTAATTTTGATAAAAAAAACTTTATAATAAAATAATACAAGTTTAGGCATAAATTTGACGAAAAAATTCATTTTATCCTTTATTATTATTTTGAGATAAGTTCATATGTTTATTTGATATTTTACCCTCATTTAAAAAAAAGAAAAAAGAAAAAAGAAACAGTTAATATATAATTTTTTTTTTGAAAAAAAATGTCATTCCATTGATGTGGGAACACCGGAATTCAGAGTTGGTCTTAGAAAAACAACTGGGCCAGCAACGCCTTCATTTCATAGGCCGGCCTGCATGTCAGTTGAGTTGAAAGTCAGGCAAGCTAAATAATTGGGGATGTGACTTGCAATCTTTCTTTGTAGCTTTTGCGACCGCCTATTTTGATCTACAACTTTGTATTAGAAATAGACTGGTAGTCCGACATGTCTCTATACACAGAATTCCAAGCTTATACAACTGGTAACCACCATTTCCTTGGAATGTTCAAATTGGATTTTGCCACGAATCACAATATATTCCTTTTTTTTTTTTTTTTCCATTCTACTAAAATTTAAATTTAATCTATTTTTAATTTTAAAAATAACTCGAATACTATTAAACCAAATGCTTATTATATATTAAAAAATTAAGATATATAAAAAGTTATTTTTTTAAGTGACAAATTTTATCATTCTTGTATGAAAATCAATTTTTTTTAAAAAAATTAGATTAATAATTTTTTAGAATGTAAAATTATTATTCTCAGTTAGAAATATAATTTTATTATAGTTAGAAATATAATTTTTCTTAAAATAGATAATTATTATGTTTGATTTATATATAAAGAAGTAAGAAATGAAACTTAAATTATTATAGTATGTTAATCCGATCATATGTCATTTAATTAATCTATAAGACAAAAGCTATATGAGTTTTATCCATGCAATTAATTGTATCATATGTCCCTCTTTGAATTTATTTAAATATTTATTTTAAATCTAGTTACAGGAATAAAAAATAAATTAGTATATAAAATAAATGCATAGAGTTAATATTACGTGTCTATAAAAATTAATAAGACATACGATTTGGTATAAACATAGCTATTAGTAAGCCCATAAATATGCACTTATCAGATTACAAAATGAATCAAATAATTAAAGTAAATATACTTAAATAAATAAAAATTATTAATATTATGTGTTTACCTTTAAAAAAAATCAAACACTGTTGAGAGAGAATATTTCTATTCTCCGTAGCCCCTTTGCATACCTATAAGCACCCTTGAAGCCCGAGTTATTCTACTTGAAAAACTAATGAGAAAATTTCTTTAGGGCAATTCAAAGCAAAATACTTGTATTGGGATCTTCTCTCAAATTTATTGTTGAGTATTATATGAATTTTAGTATATATTGTGTCATAGAATCATATTTATCTCTATAATTGATACAAAATGCAGATTTATCGAAAAAAATTTATAGTAAAAATAAAATCATGATTTTCAAAGTTGAGTCAATATAAAATTGTTAACAGTATTGTTGAAAAATTGATTTCATATTGGTACTATTGAATTTCAGATTATTATACTTGAAAAAACCAACAAAAGAAATTCATTAGGGCAATCCAAAGAAAAATGACTCTAACCTAAATTAAAAGAAAATTTTAAATCATCATGATTTCTTTCCCTTTTAGATTTGTCTTTGAAGAAATTATTGTAATGATTTTTTATGCCAAAAAAAACTATCATGTTTATTTATAGAAAATTAAGTTTTCTTTTTTTTTTTTTTTAAAAAAAAGTGTGTTTTCCAAAGAGCACAAAAAAACAAAATATTATATTCACATATAAAAATTAATTTTAAAATTTCCAAAATATAATCAATATGTCAAAATATAAGTTATTTTTTATTTTTCATTTAAATCCAAATGAAAAATACAAAAAAAAAAAAAAAAACCGGAACGATTATATTATTTTCAATGTAATAACTTTATGAGCTAAGTTTGAACCTCAATGATTTTTTTTTCTTTTCAATATTAAGATTGACCTTTTCTTTTCTTTTCTTTATTTTTTTTTTCAAATTAGTACTAGTTAGAAGCTAGCATGAAGCATTTGTCAATTTATTGATAGTGTTCTCAACATATAGAGTCATTGAATCGCACTAATTTTTATAATTTTATCTTTTTTTTATTTGGATTAATCTTTTTTTTTTAAGTTTTTGTATTTAAATATTATTTTTTTCTTATTTTCAGTTTACTTGTTCTTTTAATTTCATATATCAAGATTTCATTACAATTTTATAATTCTGTGTATATAAAAAAATAATGCCTTTTGTTTAAATTGTTTTTAGTTCATAATGTTTTCATTTAAAAAAGTTAACAACATCAATAATATAAATTTTAAAATCAAAGGGAAAATTTTATTACACAAAAATTTCATGATTATTCTTCCATATTTTTAATTTTAATTTGATGTTAAGAATATTATTAATAAAAATTAATTAATGAAAGGACAACAAATATGTTTTATATTTTTTATATAAAAATAATTTTCTACTTTAACAAATAAACTCATTTTCCAAGTAAAAAATTATTTTTATAGAAAATATTTTACAAAAAATAAAAAATTATTTTCTATAAGTCTTGAGCCCTTTGGACACAAGATGCCCTTCCATTGGATCTGATTAAGACCCACCAGTATTGCGATTTGGGCTTGGGTTCAATATGATTTCTTTGGACGTCCCAATCGTTGTTGAAGTCTAGTCTTCAAACTACAAATTATATCATGGACTCGCATCCATATTATTTCGTGGATCTAAGACTAAAACATTTCATTCATTAAATGTCACACGTGTGACTTATGTATATTTATCATTAACTATATGTATATTTAGTATTGTATTGTGTATACATTTATATTAATTTGTATATATATTAGTATTGAACTATATGTACATTGAAATTCATTAATAAATCAATTAAATGAGCAGTGCAATTAAGAATAATGCAATTTAAAACTAATGGATCTATATATATATAAAAATAATGTATATCAATAAAGTTTTTAAGAATTTATTACATTATTGTTAGAATATTAATTCAAAACTAATATATTTTTCATTAATCTATTTTACGAATGTTAATATATAGCTAGTTTAACACCAATGCACATGTAATTTAATATTAATGTACATGTAGTTAAAGGATATGTAGTTCAAAATGAATGAAACAATGTAAATACATGAACATTGTTTATCAACAAAGTTTTCTAAAAATTTTTTATATTGTTACTAGAGTATTGATTAAAAAATAATGTGTCTTTTATTAATTTATTTTATGGATTTCAATATACTTGTAGTTTAACACCAATATGCTTAGAGTTAAGGATCAATGTACATATAGTTTAATATTAATGTACATTCAATTCAAAATTAATATAAATATAATTAATGAATAATGCAATTCAAAACTAATAAAATAATATATATGCAACAACAATGTATATCAATAAAGTTTTTAAAAACTTTTTATATTATTGCTAGAGTACCATTTTAAAATTAATGTACTTTTCATTAATTTATTTTTTATATTTCAATGTATATTTAGTTTATTATTAATATACATGTAGTTTAATATCAATATACATGCAGTTTTATTTTTTTTTAAAAAAGATACATGTATGACCTTTAAATAAAACAGTGTGCATTGACTCAGGTCCATATTACAGTACGGATTTAGATCCATGATATACGGATTGTCTACAGGCCATCAGCTTCATGACTTGGTAAATTAAAAAAAAAATCACTGTTTAATCCTTGATTTTTTTAAAATTTAGAAGTCCGTCGTTGCTGTTTGAAAACCTACTTAAATGGTCGTCACATTTAGTTCCGTTAATGAAATTGTCTTCGTCCAACCAAATTAATGATATTTTTGTGGTTAAATCTTAATGAAATGATAACTTAAAAGATTTACGCAGTCTTAATTACAAAACTCGAGAAAATTTTAGAAAAACTTCGGATAGAAAAAGTGTTATTTTTTTTTTTTAATTTTAGTAAGGGGAAATAACAAAAAAAATATATACTTTCATATTTGTGTCAAAATAATGCAATTTATTATTTCAAATATATGTATTTTCATTTTCATATCATCTATAGTCTCATATTGAATTTAATTAGATTTGATAGTGATATGATAATAAATGTATTAATATGATAAATTTATAAATAAATTATTATTAATTTTTAAAATTAATATTTAGTTTATGAATTTATTTTTTAAAATTAAATTAGCAATAAGTAGTGACGGAAATAAAATTTAATATGGTAAAATAAATAAATAGGGTCTAGATTTTAGTTGTAATATGCCTATACAATAAAGTAATGATATTGACAAAGTATGATATTTGCTAAAATTATATAACCATATAATCTACTTATTAAATTAAAATAAACTGAATTTTTTGAAACTATTATTCTTGGCTATCATTATTATTATTTTGTTTATAGTCAAAATTACCATTGAAGTATTTAAAGTATTTCAAATTTTCATAATTACTTTTTATTTCGATAAATACAAATTATATGTGTCATGCCACGATACACTTTTTTCTTATCATGAATGCTTTAACTGTTTTGAATTTTTCTATTTTTTTAATATTAGAACAAATTGAATTTCATTTTAATAATGCAATGATTTTTCTATTTTTTAATTTTTATCTATATAAATGAGAATATTTAAGGTATTATAACATTCTTTTGGAGCTTTAATAGTCTTTTTATCGATTGATTAATGGAAAATACCTTTAGAAAGACGCGGAGAGACAGTATGGTTAATGGACAAATCCTTTAGAAAGGCCTCGCTGTGTCTTTATCTTAATACAAAGAAGGGTTGGGACGGACAAACTACTCTACTCACTCCTGGAAATATCCATAATTAACTTCGATACAACGTCATGAATTATCGTAATCACTATATCCTAGGAATTGAATTCCCTTGATTTTGTTGTTTTTTTTTAAAACTTTGATGTTTGGTAAAATTGAAAATTAAGTGTTGAAAATTTAAGAGTTGAATTTTAAATACACAGTGATTTAAATTCTGAAAATTTTTAATTATATAGATGTTTAGTATGAACTGAAAATTAAGAGTTGAATTTATTTAATCTATTTGATAATTATAATTATAAAATTGATATTAAATAAATTTTTATTTTGAAGGAGAGTTCGTCGAGTTATGAAAGGTATATAAGTCATATTAATAAAAATATTTTAATATTTATTAGTTGAGCCTATTAATTGATAATTTTAAATTAAAATTTTTACTTATTATTCTAAGAAAATTTTAGCTGAACTAAACTTTTTCAGTAATAGATAAATAAAGTTATCAAATAAGATAAAAAAATTAAATACTTAAAAAATTAATTTTAAATGTTGAATTATGTTATCAAACATTCTCTTCCTTGATGGTTTTTCTAATTTTACTTTTATCCCTTATTAGCTCCATTAAATGCTTAATAACTCCATTAAAAGTGTACTTTAGTCATATTTTTTTTCCTACAGTGGAAGTTATTTGTTAATTTTCTTAATTTTTATGCAATAAACCTTAATTGACAGATACAATGAGGGGAGTATAGTTAAAGCTATAAATACTAGTAAAACACCCCAACATAGACTTGCTCCAGCTGGACACAATGATAAGCATATCGTATCTGATTTCCAGTAAAAACCTCACCCTTCACCACATATATGATCAAAGAATAGGTTCTTTCTGCAACAAAATAATTCCTATTCCTATTTGACATCGTTAGAGAAGTAATATAATATGCACAAGTACCACCATGCCTTTGAACATGAGCCTGGGATTTTTATGTACTCGATATATACATAAATATTCTTATTCAGTTATTCCCCTGTTATAAATACCACATGGGTTCCCCATCTGTCACCATATTGGTGTGTTCATCAATCCCTTTCAAAAATAATATACAAACATAAAAATGAATCAATAATTCAGGTAGTCAACAAATTAAGAACAGAATATAATAATATAACAGCTGATATGCTAAACGTAGAAGATGTCATTTCTATATGTTTATTACAAGGTTTTCTTTAAGGCATGGACATATATATAAGTCCAATCATCGACGAGAGAACATATGCTCTGATTTTGACATCATTCGGCATAGGCGTGCACGGATTATTTGTACTGAAATTGAAGTCGAGATGGATCCCATTTGAAAAGGATATTTATATATATTTTTTTCTCTCCTTTTTTTTTTTTTTGGAGGTGGGTGTGGGCGAGGGTGGTCATATATATATATATATATATATATATATATATATATATATATATATATATATTATTTTTTTTTCTTCAATGAGACAAAACCTTGAAACTGAAGGACTTGTTGAGCCATGCCTTCCAACCAGATGGCTTGTGTGGTATTATGTCAGATCTTCCTTCTGTCAGCTGTGGTGGGTGCCTTTGTTTCTTGCACAATACAAAGTTTCTTCCTCCAACAGTTCCTATTGCTTCCCATGGATTGAGGGCTATGGATATACATACCAAAATACCAGATATAAATAGTTGATTAATTACAAGAGTCTTAAGGAAAGAATTTTCTTAATATATAAATTGAACTAAACGTCTAATTTAGTGCTCTAATGCCTGTCTTAAGTACATATATTATGATATAGAAGGTCAGGACTCTAGCCCCTACCTTCAAGAATTTCCAAACCAAAGAAAAAAAAACTTAAAGAACCATATTGGCTTTTTTTTTTTAAAAAGCATGTAATAAAAATCAAAACTCATAATATGGAAGGAAAATGAAAGATAACACCCAAAAAAAGAAAAAAGAAAGTATAACACAAGAAGCAATTCATGTTCAGGAAAATATGTAGTAAGCTATACCATCAGAACCGGCATTTGCACAGTAGAGAAGGAAGTCGTTGACGTCAGAGCCAAGAATAGGAAGACGGCCTTCACGAGAATAACTCTTCAAAGCAGTATCAATGACCGAGGCAACAAGATCATCTTCATTCGCCACAAACCTAATGGGTCCTGCACTTCCAAGAACATTGACGGTAGTCAAGAACCTATTCTTCTTCTTCTGATCATGATCAGGATGACCCTTCTTCTTTTGTTTATGTAACAGCATCAATTTCTCAGTCACATTTCTCTTCATCATCTTAGTTTCTCTCTAGTCTCTGCCTTTTCTTTCGATGATATATATCAAGAAAGTAAATGGGAGACTGATCAGTATGAAGCTGTGTAATGTAAAGGTAGTGCCAGCAAAAAGAGGGGAGCGAGTGAAGGGAAGGCGCATGAGGAGATGGAGAAAGTTCATCAATGGGTTTGTTTCGTCAACCATTCAAGGAAAGAAAGGTTGAGTATGGGGAAGGGACAAAAGGGATTAGGATTTATTTTGGATGATGGGAATATGAGCAGAAAAAGGAAGTGAGTATAGGGTTGATAGTGTAGCACAAAGAGAGAGACAATTGTCTGTACTTTTGTTCTCTCTTCAACTGCTGTTGATGGTATTTTAAGGACTTCTTCCCTCTCCACACACACACATATATATATGTATTCACAATCAAGAAAGAAAAGCAAACCAACCTACACTTGTATACAGCAAATCTATATATAGTTAATATTGTTGACTTTCTTAATTAATTTCTTTATCTTTTTATATTTTAAATGCTTAAGCAAACACATTCAAATGAAATCCAAGGCCAAATGGAGAATTTTAAATTAAGAATTTTATCGTGTTATTTCCTCTCGAATTATATGAATGTTAAGTGAAAAAAAAGGGGTAACTCTCCAATGCCGATGTACAGTATGAGTTGGGTTTTTAACTCAGCTTGGAGAGAATGCTTCATTTTCACACCACAAGGAGTTTGCAATTTAACGATGAAAATTTCATTGTTAAACTAAAAAAAATTCACTGCAAATCAGATTAACAACAGAATAGCAACAACAAAATTTTCTTTGTTAGATTACCTGTTGCTGAAATATTAGCAATTGAAAATGAATAAAAGCAATTCCAGTTACCTTATTGCTCGTAAATAATTATTTTATTAAAACTATTAAAATTTTCAAATAAAATTAAAAAAGATTTTATCAATAGATTTATATATAATGCAAAACAAATTATATTCTGAACGTGTAAATATCAATATAAATAGAGACGAGTCTAGGACTGAAATATAAAATGGCCAAAGTGAAATGAAAATCACAGAAAATTGAGGGGTCAAAATAAAATAAAAATTAAACTGCAGGAATAAAAAATGAAATATATCTACTATTCTTTGTTTCAACAACTACTTGAAGGAAGGACTAAAGTCCTGCTTGCCCCCTCCTAAATCCGTCCCAAAAAGAATTTATTATAAATAAATTGTAGATAGAATGATGCGATATATATATATATATATATATATATATATATATATATATAGAGAGAGAGAGAGAGAGAGATGGTTAATGTATCCAGAATTTTCTCCACTTTTTCTTGGATTTAATTTTCTTGGTTTTCCATTCTTTCAGCAAAATTGGAAGAGCATGTGCGAAAACTTCTAAGTTTTTCATGGCACCAATACATACTTAGCATTATTTCTATTATATTTAACAAGATACATAATTTAAAGTAATTTTTCTGAGATAAATATGTTACTAATTCCAAACTATGATAAATGAGACTTCACCTTTCAATTAACTTTCTAAAGTGCTCTTGAGTCTGTTTTTGGTAAATCAATCTATTATTGACTTTTTAAAATTACGATATAAATGTGATGGTTATATATTTTATGATAGAAGTTCTAAATGATTAAATTTAAATGGGAGTGAAGGAGGTTAATTAGAGACAAAAGAGACTGAGAACTTGACCCTTGCAAGTTTTTTTTTTATTATTATTTCTCATTCTACTTTGATTCATTAATTATCAATTAAATTTTCTTTTAATAGTCTTTAATCATCTAGGCATTTGCTCACCCTAATGTGGCCTTGAGATAGAAAGCAGACATGGGCACGTAACTTTTAAGTTGCTAATTGAAAAGAAAGCACTCTTTTAAGATTATTATATTGTGCAAACTTGTGACAATCAATATATTTAAAATATTCTTTTTAAGATTATCTTTTAGAAAAAATATTATGAATCGGCATGACGGTGGTTATGAAGGATTGGTGGTGGAGAGTGATAGATTACATGTAATCTCCTTGCTTCGACATGACGTTTCTAACCTACTGAAAGTTCAGTGGTCTCATATTAAGAGAATGGGTAAATAAAGTTGCTCACTGTCTTGCTGCTACTGCTTCTAGTTACGAGGGGTCTGTTTGGGCTTCGAATTTTCCTAGCGACGTAGCTCATTTTGCTTTGTTCGACTCTTCTCTTGTCGAGTAATATCATATTATTTCTCTCAAAAATGCCTCAAAAAAAAAAGAAGAAAAAAATTATTATGAATCATTGATTTTCAAAGATCAAACGAGATTCTGTTTTAAAATTTGTGTACATTAAGTATATTTGACGGAATCCATAAAAAAAATGTGACTGAAAAAAATTATATGTATTGTTATATTGAGAAAAAATATATAAAGATAATAAAATGATTAGGGTATGAATCACCATAATGTAAGATTAATTAGCATATGAGAGTTGTCTAGGTAAATATTTTTCTCTCCCTTTAGGTGGAAACTCTACCACAAGGCCAGGTAAGCATCATTATTAGGATTTGACTCAATTTGTTTTAAAAATTAAAAAAAAATTATTTAAGAGAAATATATTCTCAAATGCATAGAGTATTATTTTTTTTAATGTATAAATTTCTATTGTAGAATTACTTGTCAATAATCCGCATACTAAATAGGTTATAATTTAATATATTTTTTAAAAATTTATGAATGTTAATAAAAGTAAAATATTCATTATTAATTAAATAAATAATATATTTTTCTGAATAGATAATATAGACATTATTTTTTAGCTTTAGCTATTAATTATTTATTTTATAATTTATCTTAATATATTTTTATTTTTATTTATTAATTTTTAATTACATTCGTTTGTAAATCAAATTAACAAAGTTTTTTAATCACTTATTTATCAAGTAATTAACTTGATAAATAGCAAATTGTCATTTTATATAAATTATGAACTTGATAAATGGCAAAATTATCATTTCAATTTAAGTGTAAGATCGAAATTAATTTATGTATTTTGATTTCTGATTGAAAGATCTAATTATATAACTTTCGCTCAAGGTAATAAGCAGGACGAAGCTAAAGGGGGCCAAGGAATAAAAGTTATATAAATAAGTTGGGGGGTGGGGTGGTGGTCCAAGGTGGCTTTGGCTAACTATATGAGTATTAGCAATAAGGGTTTTATTCATTGATGTGAAGGACTCGAATCTTTGCATATTATTGTAGAAATTTTTGTTGATTATAATAGATGATTGTTATTAATAAGTAATATAGTTATATTTAGAAAAAAAAAGAGCGAAACAAATTATTTATGAATAGTTTGAATTGTGTAATTATATATGAATGAAATCTCTTTAGTATTAAGTGAAATCTCTTTAGTGTAATGAGTTAATGGATTGAGATAATTGATTTTGACTTTATGAAAGTCATTAATAATATAATCTATGTAAATTATTATTTTTATTTACTTTTTTTCTTTTTATGTATTGCACGCTTTTGAAATAATGACAAATTACTGTATAAAAACACATTGTATACTCGTACATGGAAAGTCGGTATTACTGTTTGAAATTAGTTTGTCAGAATGGTTTTAGATGGGTTTATAGTTAATAGGAAATCAATGGAAATTCATTTAGTAAAATTTTAGAAAGATGAGTGGGTTAGTAAAAAAAATCTTAGCTTAGTTTATGATAAATTAGTTAGTTTCATGTGGTAATAGGAGAATTCTGTTGTAATGAATTACTATAGGGAGGGGAAATTCGAGTTCAAGAGCTAAAGGTATCAAGAGTAGGTACACTATCATTAGGCTAAGTTTAGTGTGTCTAAGACAGTTTCATGTTCAAACCTATAGGATAAAGACATCTTTGGGTGTGGACATAAACTAAAGTTAGGCATCTCATTTACTGATTTTGGTTGTTTTGTAGAATAGAACACATTAATGGATTTTTTAATTGACTATAGAAAATGCATGCAAAATTTTCTTTTATTTTGCGCATTTAATTGTAGGATTAAATTTCGTATTTCGGTGGATATACAATAAAAATCAATATTTTCTTTAAACAGAATCAGCTAGCTGGTTTTCAATTTAGTTGGTCTAATCCATATAATTTAATTAATTTAATAATAAATAAAATTTAAAAAAGAATATTAAAATAATTTTAAAAAATCAAAGAAAATATTCTCTCTCTATATATAACTGACCGATTTCATCTAATTCTGAGAACATTGGTTGTCATAATTGGACATACAAAATGAAAAGGAAGTCAGATGAGTAGGAGTACAAATACACTTTGAGTTTTAAAGTGGTGGCAGAAGCATTGAGTGACAATCAATGGGTGGTTTGACCTTAAATGAATACTTTGAAACCTTTAATATCCTTAAAGGAGCCATTTTCCAAGAGGAAAAGAATAGCAACCTATTTAGGTTGTAGTGTTTAACTCATAATTGCTCCAGAAGACATTCTCCTTAGATAATCATAAAATTCAAAATGAATTATTAGATAGTATTAAAATTTAATTTCCATTTTCAGAACTGAATGATTACATATAAGATGATTATGTAAATAAAGAAATATTCCGTTTGCAAACAACTATTCTTCACAGTTATTCATATATAAAAAGCATATATAAAGTTTAGATGAACACTGTCTTATATGATATTATATTACGATATTACAATTAGTATAACTTTTAAAATTTAGATAATAGTTTCGTTAATATATGCAGTTATTTATTATTTTAGATAAAATTATCACGAACAATTAATATACACAATTTAAAATTTTGTACAATAACACTACTGTACCAGCACAGTAAAATTCACCCAAAATTTAAACTCAGCTGCAAGTTCAGACATCCGTTGAACAAACATTTGATAAGCTAAGCCAATAAAAATAGATGAACAGACAGCAGCTCATAATAGGAAGCAGTACTCCAAACTGTTGCACATCCATTAAAACCTGCAGAAACCTCCATCACTCAACGATTAACAGGTTATTTTCTGTTAGTCCCTCACCAACAGTAGGATATTCGGGAGACAGTTGCCACACTCCATCCACCAAGAATTTGATCTCATACCTTTTACAGGATTAAAAATAACTTGTTATGGTCTAGGAAATGTGAAGAACAATCAGACTAACAAAATAGAATGTTATCCCAATAAAAAAGAAAATAATACCTTCCAGGTCTGAGCATTAATGTTGTTGTGAACTTAGTGAACGAACCATCATACTCGGGTGATAAGTGCTCACCCTGAGTCCAACCGTCAAAGGTTCCCATTACTTGCACACTCTAAAAGTAGATAAAGGATATGGTTAAATTAACCTCTGAAGATTATTTGGAACTCTCAACCACGCAGACTAAAAGATTCATACTGAAATTTGGACACGCAAAAAGCTATATTTTGTCCTCCATGATAGAAGCAGAAATCTATGCTTCATGGGTTCATTCCAAAGAAAGAATAATTCACATACTTCCAGCACATTGGTTCATAAATTACTTCACTTTTTTCGGCATTTATGGTTCCATGAGGCCCGAAAATCCAGAAACAACGTTACAGTTAATTTTTCTTTCTATAGGAAATGCTATTCAATATATATATATATATATATATATAATACTGAACCATTTAAAACCTACTAACATATTTATAGGCCCCAGTTACATTGTGTTGCCCCCATCTCAACAAGCTCTAGAAGGGATGATTTCTTTGGATTCTAATCGTACTTTTTTCACAATGAGTGACTTGCTATTTACAACTAAGAGTTACTCTCAACACCATTTCACAAACATTTGGAAAATATTCCCAAAACAAAATAAGCTACTAGGGCTTCATAAACAAATATTGAATCACTTCATTTGATATTTTGGTAGTGATTGTATAATGAGACAGAAGATTTTAGGATAATTGTGCAACGCAAAAGAGAACAAAGATGTGAAGTGTGGACAGCTGGACACCCGGTGACTAGAACTAAGGCCTTGCACTTGGAGATCACAAGTTCAAATAGATAGAGTGAAGGACTTTGTAGGGCGGAGGATAAGTGAACTACCTGGCATGGCGTACCCATGGACTGACCAAGCTCTTAATGAACTTCAACGAAAAAGCAAAGAGACTACACAGACATCATTATCACCATATTTCAATGTGGTGAAAGAAACCCATCATCATCAATTTAACCTTTGATTGCATCTCAATGTCATAAAATTTTGAAGGCCAGAGGAACAATAATTCAAGCCAATATGATAAAATAAAAAAGGAAGGGGGGGTGGGGGGGAGGAGGAGCAGAGAGAGAGAAAGAGGGGGGGTGGCAAGAGCATAACATGGGCCCCCTCCTTACCTATCTCATCAAGCACACATCATCATCATCATTTAATGCACCATTTTGCCTCAATTTCACCAAACTTAAGAAACAGTAGAGGACCAGAGGAACAATAATTCAGATCAGTATGATTAAAGAAAGGCCCAAAATAGTATATTATATATGAATCTAACCCTACCTATCCCCTTGACTTTTGACAAATCACTTAAAATATTTTCTCAGCCTACATCAGTAAAGAAATAATTCTGATTCTTATGAAGGTATATTTCTAGCGTGCTCACCTCTGCCATGCCACACCAAAATAAGTGAACCTCCTTGGATTGTGCAGCGTCAACGTCCTTTATTTGCTCCTTCAATTTTCCATGGACAGCTTTAGAGCAACAATAAAGAGAAGGAAACTACTGTTAGATAACAATGCAAAGGCTCATTGAGACAAAATACCTAATACTTTTTGCTAAAACTTGGTCTGTAGCGTCAAAAGAGCAATGAACAATTGAGATGTAAAGGAAAGCAGCTCCAGATTTCCAACCAACTCAATATATTGGCCCTTAAAACATAGCATCATAACCTCAAATCCATGCATTCAAGTCTACTATAGATCACAAGAAGCTAGGGGAAAAATTTAATAGAAACTAAATAAAAAAGGAAAGATGTATTTTCCTGGGCGAAAAAGATTATCAGTACATTTATGATAGGTTGTATCAACATAAAATGAAGAGAATTATCGACATACAATCTGCAAGCGAAAATAATTCTACCTTCTAAACGTGAAAGGAGGTGAGATTGAATGTATTTTCCATTTATTTTTCTTGAACCTACTGGAATGCCAGATTGAGCTATTTCTTCTGCCAGTCTAACTAACGCCTGTCTATCCAAAACCAAATAAGAAACTAATAATAGAAATTAGATGTTGTCATACAATAAATGCTTGTGAACAGATGCTTTAACTTTATACCAAGAACACAGTAAGCAGAAAGTGTGAAAACTACCCAACATACATAAATAAGTCAGATACATAGATCAAGTTCAAAATCATTTGTAAGTCTTAGAACAAGGAAAAAACCTTGGACTAGATTCCTTAACAGCTGAGATCAATATTAAATAATTAACAGACACAGCACCATCCCTAGTGACAAAAGAATTGGAATAACTGCTCTGGAATGTGGATCATTTTGATTTATGAACTTGGTTTCTTGCATTTCCAAGGGTATCGTATAACACATCATTATTTGACCATAAAATATCAAAATATTAGTGGATATTAGGTTTCTTCATGTTAGCAGCACTACAATTTAAATAAAATTTTGTGAAGCTTGCTAGTTCTTCTAAGTTAACTGATGCCTGTAGCTTTTGCTATTCAAATTAAACTATTTCTTATAATTCAATTGTGTAATTTAAGTTTAAAATGCTAATCTGTAAAGATTGTTAATAAGAGTTAGAAGTCCAAAATGATTGGAGCTTATCCAAATATGAGTGGAACTAGATAAACTAAAAGGGGATTACAAGCCAGAAACAACTGATATTTATCCAATGTTCCGAATGTGTGCTCTTACCATGCCTGATAAAAACCCTCTATATTGGGAAACTAAGCTCATTAATTAAAAATAACATGCGGTTCCATCTCCTAAGAAGGAAAAAATGTAGAAACTACATCATAGAGGCAGTTATCCAGTTCATCAAGAAAATTTGTACAAATGGAGGGAAGAACTCACTGAAAAGGCAATTTTTTCTCTGTCAATTATAAATTAGCTGAATGTTTTACAGAAATCAGACAATAATTGGAGTGGACTTGTCAAAACAATTTGAGATCCCATTCTGACCATTTGTTCTTGTTGCAGGAACCATGGAGAAAGAATTGAAGCACTATCAATTGAGTTCCACATTTCAAACCAGTTAACCATATTTCCTTGCAATCTTACCCCCTTGTCATATGAGTAGAGCATCATGTTCCAGTTTCCATCCAGAAACTGTTCTATGTTCTCGTCAACATGCAGGGAGATCCTTCAGCTGGACATGTCAGTAACGAACGGCAAAGGGTCTAACAACACTTGCAAAACTAATATAATCTAACACTCTGAGAAACCATTTGATTTTCCAGGACAAAGGCAAATTCCATTCCTAGAGCCTATTGTTACTGAAATTATGTGTCTAATGCTTAGCCACTAGCCCTCTACAAAAAGATCGCACCAGCATATTTTTCCATCTTGCATAAGCCATTTACCAGCAAATAATGATGACTAAGTGGCAAGTTTCATTCAAGTAACAGCAATGGCATATTGTGACATCTAATATTAAGAATTATATTCGGATCGGCAGTGTTATTCGTCATCAGTTAAATGTTGTTTTAACCATGAGTCTTAACTCAAAATGAAAGAAAAAGACTGACAAAAAAAAAAGGCATTCTACTGCTTTCTACTTTTACCACATTTCATTCAATCCAACTATTTTTTACTGATATACAGATTATTTTTATATTAATCCTTGTGCCCACGAGAAGAGGGAGAATGTTTAATTGAATGACTATGAACAAGATATAAACAATAACAAGGAAACTACTATGGACAAAGAATGAAGTGAACCTGAAATTCAAGTTCCATCACAGCAAGTACGCTTTTCCAGTTAACCAGTTCATCTTCCTTTACATGAAGCTGTATAAAACAGGGATAAAAATAAGATGTCAGCTATGAAGGCTTTATCCTAATGCAGTACGTCCCTAACACACAGCATGGCAAGAATTATTTCATCCATGAGCACCTGTATCCAATCTCCATATATTTAAATCACACGAATCCAGAACAGAAAATAGACTCAAGTACTATGCCTTTCATGTGTCTAATTAAGTGAGAAATTGGAATTATTTAGCATGTGAATACAGTTAGAGTAAATTCCAAAAAATATATAGTTAGTGCAGCAAATGACACATAATAAAACATAAAGAATGCAACTAAACATTTCAAAAGTATTTGGGGGGCATAAGTTACAGCCATTATTTCCTTTTTCTGTAGGAGAACATCATTTTTCTCCCCTTCTTTTTCACTTGTTAATAGTTAGGGAAAAGAAAATTTTACATTTCATGACTTTAAACTTTATTTCATTGGGTTTTTATAGATGCATACATGAAAGCTATGTCATGGTTGAGCAGATAACATTGACAATTTTCATAAAAAGTGAGCCATAAATATAATTCTTATTACATATCTTATGGCAAAGAAGTCATTACAATATAATAAAAGCTAATAACTTATTTACAATACAAACCAGTGAAGAAGCTTAAGAATACATAGCCTTATCAGATTTTACTTAAGAAATAACAGTTAAAGCACATCCAAAATTTTGGCATACACAAACCTGTCGTTTGAGGAACCTATTGTGTTGATTGGCTTCACTTAGTTTTTTAATGAGCTTTTCTCTTTCTGAATCAGCTAGCAGTGACTTCAACTGTTTGAAAATGACAGAAAATAAGACCCAGAATTGGGAAAATATTATGTATACTTACCTATATATTTGAGCATGTGCTGTTGTGTGTGTGTGTGTGTAGAACGACCCACAAAGTTTTCTTTCACATTCGTTGCAATCAACCAATGTCACCTGAACTAGCTATGGTTGCGGATACAGCCAAATAGGCATTATGATGTACGAAGGATTACAAAGATGAATTCTGGAGGTGCATCAAGTTTGGGACACCAAACATGTTATCAGGACAATGGCATTAATCTCAACCACTTAAACTAAAACTCATTAGTAACTAAAAAGAAAACTCAGGCATAAGTGGAAGTAACTTTGAACATGGAGTGCAGAGTATATGGTAACTACTCTAAGTGGCTGAAATTTAACAAACTTCTATCCTTGCCTACCAAAACTAGAAGGACGACATAAAAAGACACTCTATTCCATGAACATGGACTCAAAGTTCAACAAGCATCTGCATAATGGAACACAGAAAGATGTAATTCACATCCTTGATGCATAACCAAGATTCCAGTACAGTCCAATAATTTAAGTATAACTGCTCATGAGATTTCTTTTCATGTCTGTTGCTTTATATCAAACTCCAGGGTTTGGCTCGCACATCATGCAACTAAAGAGTCATTAAAGAGTGACAATAGTTTGTGGTCTACTAGTTAACTGAAATGATTGTGGGCTCTAGCAACAGGCGACAGTATGTTGGCCTTAATATACAAATGGAGGGCTTAAATCCGTGTCACCCTTGACATGGTGTGAATCCTTTGTTATCATGTCTTAGTGGGTAGAACATGAAATTGCCCTTTCATTATCCATGTATGACTTACTTTCATGCTATATAAGCTTCAGTTTACTTGGGAGCAATGGGCAATAATTTGTTACAACATAGCAAGATTAATTCACAAAGCTAAATGCATAAACTGGATGTCATGATGTTCCAGTAAGTCAAGCATAAGTAATTTATATTTTCTATGTTAAGTGCTGTTTAATTTCCTTGCTTTCTTCCAATGCATGGTTTACAAGAAATGCAACTAGAAAACCAATAGAGAATGGAACTTGGTCTTCACTTGAAAGATTATTTTGTGATTATACTTGTTCCCTATCATTATGTAAAAGCAATTATGCCTCTTTTTGTTGATATAGAACGGGTGTGCCTAAATATCAGTCTCCCCCTTGACATAGTAGCCATGTGTCACCATTTCCTAGCTGATAAAAGTGTCTTTTCACTAGCACTTTCCCTATCATCAAAGAATACCCAACTCGTCCTAATAGCTCTATGTACAGTTACAATATATAAGATGATGTATTTCCTATTTTTCATCAAATTAGACAGACACAGCCAACAGAAAAATAAGTTCACCTCATCACTGCTCAATGGTCGAACAAGATATTTCTCTGGAGACTCATTAGATCCGCTCTCTTCATCTTCCGATTGTATTGATGAAGACTCCTCCAAACTAACTGGCGTGGTAAAATTTCTCCAAAATTCTTGAGTCATCCAATGCTTTGTTGCAGAACCTAGGTGAAGATGATATAACCTTGGGTAGCTTATCTTTCCGTTACAGGCAATTACATTGTAATGAAGTTTATGGACGCCTTTTGAATCAAACATTTGAGAATTACTCCAAGTAAACCATGCTAGTTGTCTGCCAATACAGCACCTATGGTGGTGATAATAATAGAAGCAAGTATGATAATTAGGAAATGCCAAAAATGGTCCTCAATTAATCTTATGAAAAAATTTCAAACAGGTGATGGAACTTACCCTGTCGTACCTATCTCCATAATGACAGCTCCTGTTGTAAAACAACGAAACAGAAAGACAGTGAAAGAAAAGAAAGAAGACAAATTTAGCAGATGAAGACTGAAGTATTAGCAAAATTTAAGAGACAATTCCATCGCGTAAAACATAAGAAATCAAAATGAGTTGTACCATATATTAAATAAACAACCCAATTTATCTTCAATACGATACAAGTACAAAAATTAAAACTGAAAAAAAAAAAAAAAAAAAGGAGAGGAACCCCCCATAGTTCATAATTCAAAAGAATGCATTAATAAAGTAGAATGACTGACGCAATACTACAAGGCGGCAGGTGGGTGGCAACATAATTTCAAAGATAAACCATGGATTGAGAAGTATCCAATAACGGAACCAGCAATAGAGAACAAGAAAACATCAAATACAACCGTTACCAAATAATAAACAAATATGGCAACTAAAGTATTGGTCGTTAATACAAAAAAAAAAATGCATCAAAATTTTAAAAGAAAACGAACCCATAGCTCAGAATTCCAACAAATGCATCGCTAAAGCAGAACCATTAATAAAAACAATAAAAAGACACCACCAAACACAGAATCATAGATAGATAGGAAATATCCATTAATGAAAGCAGGAATAGAGTGGGTAAACTGAGTACTGTTGTTTGAAGGACACACCAAGAAAGGGACAGCAAAACAGTGTTGAGTATGGAGACCAGTGTGCTATCTTGTAGATATTTTTCTGTTAAGCAGTAGCTCTTGTTTCCAGAACCGGTCCGGTTAGGGACCGGGTCTGCTGACCGATTCATCAGCTGAGTGGTTCAACAGACTTAAATTAATCAAATTAAATTAGTCTAAAAAATATCTAGATTAATTTTTTTACATTATTTTTAATTACATTATAATGTAATTCAAGAGATGAATTACATTATAATACCGGACACATTTTATTGTTTTATATGAATCACCCATAAAAGGCATAACTTTTAAAGATCCCGAATATGAAATACTAAACTTCCGATGTATCACCCTTGCCAATTGATCGGATCATTTGTGACCAGAATCAACCAATTAGTAGATTAGGTTCAGTCGATTTAAATTATATATTTGATTGACGTTATATATATATATTAAATAAAGGTATATGAGTGTTTTTATATTTGAAAAATAATAATAAATTTATTAAGTAATCATAAATAATTATTTGATATATCATTTTATGATTAGATTGTAATAATTTTGTTCAGGATCTAGTATATGAATTTAGAACACCAATTAAAATAGTTAAGCGGAAACAAATAGCGTACCTACTTGCACATTGGATCTTAAACTGTTCTGTGTCATAATTGCAATCACTAAAAATTGAACACTAGGATAATATGTCAGAAGAGTTAAAAAAAAAACTAGGTTTTCCTCTCCTTAACCTTCTAAAAAATGGCTACAATGAGCGTAACAACTAGGGTTTTCGTTATAAAGACCGGAGAGGGGACCTAGCCTATTTATAATAAATTTTAACAGGTTCACTCATCACAGGTCCATGTTAAAATAGACCTACACTGACCGTCTTCCATATCGACTCACAATTGATGTCACAAGCTTATAACTCAATTGATCACATTTTAATTGAGCTTACCCTCAATCAATAAACTATATTATTCAATATGTTTCATAAATAATTAAAATAAATCCATAATTAATATTAGCCCATACAAAAATTTCAACATTCTTCCACTTGGGCAATATTAATTATGGCGTTTTCATATTTTATGAAAGAAAACATTTTTGAAAATGACTCTCGGACTGAATACATTAAACTCAAATATGGCCACAAAATTTTACAAAACATATAGTTTATTGATAAAATGACACTTTAAACATAATTCTGTCCACATTAAATTATTAATATCGGATTATGACAGTAGTTATGCCCCTTATTGACATAGTACCAATCTATAGTTACAAATATTGATAACTTAACCAACTTGGATTTCGATATGGCAGTGTAGCAAGAAAATAGCGCTTATATGTGATCAATACACTATTTTCTTTGCCAATCCTCTAAATATTTCTCTTTCACACATGCTCAAACGAGCGTGAGAAATCCACAAGACTTCACAATAAGACTTTTATTTTCATTTGAAAATACACACACAATGTTTTAGCCTTTGTTTCCAGAAACACAATTGGAAACCAACATAACTTAAGATAATCACATCAATCTTAAGCACACCATGCACAACTTATAGCACATATATATATAATGTGCACATACGCATAACAAACAACCATAAAACATTCAACTCATATAGATATGAATAAGCAATGTAGCAAAATTATTTAACTTAGACGTTCAATTACAAGCACAAAACTCTCATTAACCAAACACATCAAAAAACTCCACAACACCCATATCACAAATATGTTTCTTGAAAATTATAGGTTTAAGTCCTTTGGTTAGAGGATCGACTAACATTAAATCAATATTAATGTAATGAATCTCAATGTCTCCTTTCTTTACTAAGTCTTTGACTATAAGATATTTAATCTTCATATGCTTAGAACTACTCGAACTTTTATTGTTCTTAAAGAAGAACACATAAGCATTATTATCACAATAGATTTGAAGTGGCCTAGCAATAGAATCAATCACAAGCAAACCAGAAATAAAATTCTTTAACCATATAGCTTGTGTACTAGCACTATAACATCCAACAAACTCAGCTTGCATAGTAGAAGAAGCGTAAGTGTTTGTTTAACACTTTTCCATGAAACAACACCACCAGTATGCATAAAAATATAACCTGAAATGGACTTCATATCATCTTGACATCCTGCAAAATCAGAGTTTGAATACCCCACTACTTCAAGATCATCCACACGCCTATAAACCAACATATAATCTTTTGTCCTTTGTAAGCATCTCATTACCTTCTTAGTAGCTACCTAATGATTCCACCCAGAATTAGAAAGATATCGACCAAGAACACTAACAACGTATGCAATATCTGGTCTTGTACACACTTGGACGTATATCAAGCTACCAACTGCACTTGCATAAGAAATATTATTCATGGTTTGTCTCTCTATATCACTTTTAGAGCACTACTCCTTACTGAATTTTTCTCATTTTGCCATAGGAGTATCACCACCTTTGCAAGATTGCATATTGAATCTACTAAGCGCACGATCAATATAGGCCTTTTAAGAAAGACCTAATAAATGACGAGACCGATCATGATAAATCTCAATACCAAAGACAAAAGATGTCTCTTCAAGATCTTTCATGTAAAAAATCCTAGAGAGTAACTGTTTAGTTTCACAAATCATTCTCATGTCATTACTGGCCAACAAAATATCATCAACATAAAGAACAAAAAATATAAATTTACTCCCACTGATCTTATGGTAAATACACTTATCAATATTGTTCTCTATGAAACCAAGTGAAATAACTACCTCATCAAATTTGAGATACCATTGACGAAAAGCTTGTTTGAGACCATAAATAGATTTCTTCAGCTTACAAATTAAGTGTTCTTTATCACTTTCTTTAAAACCCTCGGGTTGCGCCATGTAAACTTTCTCACCCAAATCATTATTTAAGAATGTTGTCTTGACATCCATTTGATACAACTCTAAATCAAAATGAGCAACCAAGACCATAATTATTCTAAAAGAATCTTTAGAGGAAACAGGGGAAAAAGTCTTATTATAATCAATACCTTCACGTTGTGTAAACCCCTTAACAACCAATCTGGCTTTAAATTTCTCAACTTTTCCTTTATAATCATTCTTAGTCTTGAATACCCATTTGCAACCTATGGGTTTATTATTAGAAGGAAGTTCGACTAGTTTCCAAACTCTATTATGACTCATTGATGTCATCTCATCTTTCATAGCATCAATCCAAAAATCAAAACAAACACTATTAACAGCCTCATCATAAGATACATGATCAATAATATGACCTATATTATAATCACCTTTACCAAGATAAACCTTATAATCATTTAGAATTGGTAACCTTCTCGCCCTAATAGACGTTTTAACAAGTAATGGTTCAACTATAACAAGCTCCAGAGGATTGTCAATAGGAGGAGGAAGATCAATTACACCCTCACCACCATCACCTACATGAACCATAACCCTTATAATCCTTTCATGTGATAAAGGTAAAAGAATGGTTGCAATTTCATTTTATACACTATGAATAGGGTGTTGAGAAATGTCTAGATTAGCAACATCCATCTCAAAAAACTTTGCAGTCAAAGACTTTACAATCCTTGTGTCACGTGTAGGACAATAGAACTTGTATCCTTTAGAATGGGTTGGGTACCCAATAAAGTAACAACAGGTAGTTCTAGAGTCAGTCTTTTTCTTATTTGGATTATATATTCTAACCTCAGCAGGACAACCTCAAACACAAAAATGACTCAAACCAGGTTTTCTACTAGTCCACAACTTAAAAGGTGTTTCAAGTACAGATTTGCTAGGGACACGGTTCAAAATAGAAAAGGCAGTTTTAATAGCTTCACCCCATAAGAATTCGAGTAAGTTAGACCTACTCATCATGCTCCTCATCATATCTTTCAAAGTACAATTGCGTCTTTCGGCGACACCATTTTATTCAGGACTACTAGGCATGATATATTGAGCAACTATTCCACATTCTTGCAAATATTTGGCAAACTCTCCCATATGTTACCCAACCTCATTATATTTGCCATAATATTTACCCCCTTGATCAGACCTCACAATTTTAATGACTTTTCTCAATTGTTTCTCAACCTCAGTTTTGAAAATTTTGAACATCTCAATAGCATCTGATTTCTCCTTTATCAAGTATAAATAGCCATAATGGGAAAAATCATCATTGAAAGTAATAAAATATTTATTGCCACAAATAGTAGGTGAATAAGATCCACTGATATCAGTGTGAATAATTTCTAGAAGATCTAAACTTCTATTAGAACATTTCTTTTTATTTTTAGTCAATTTACCCCTTATACAATCCACACAAACATCTAGATCCTCAAAATCAAGAGAAGGAAGAATGTTATCTTTCACTAGTCTCCCAATTCTTTCTTTAAATATATAACCTAAATGTTTGTGCCACAATGAAAAATATTTTTCTTTAATTAAGGATTGTTTGATCACAATGTTGGCTGTACAAGAAGGTTCGCAATCTTTTGCATCATCCAAACACAATCTATATAAATTATCAAATAAAACACATTCACTAATCAATTTGGAATCTAAAAATATATTGACTCTTTCATTATCAATAGTAAAATGATATCTAATCTTGTCCAAAACAGATATAGAAACCAATTTTTTTCTAAAAATGAAACATAAAAGGTGTTTTCTAAAACTAGACAAAATCCAAATTCTAAGACTAATCTAACTACTCATACTAGCTCAACATCTATCTTCAAATTGTTTGCAACTTGAAGCTTAGACTCCCTTTCATTTG
>CATIWR010697379.1:0-110786 GCA_949677035.1 Omphalea diandra | reverse complement strand
ATTGTACAAACTCAAATTCGAATAACAAACAAAAGTAATTTTGCATAATTGATCACAATCTGTCATATGAGAAAATAAATGGATGAAACATAAATTGTATGAAAATTTTATATATATATAAAATATAAATGCAAAATAATTAAAACATTTAAAGATGCTTGAACACACAAACTAGGGCTAGAAATTTAAGAATTTTCGTATATAGCCCTATAGAGTATATGATTTTGATATGAACATTTGAAATGTAGAAAACTTCAAATGCAAAATGAATTGATTCAACTCTTCATACAATTAATTAAATCAAATTAAACATGTCAGGTCATAGATATATCAAGCAATAAAACTCTCCCTAAATGTATGAATAAATATATTAATTTGAAAACATAAGGGATAAGGGATACATTATAAGTTTAGTATCAATGCCTTGATACCAAATAACCATTTGAAACTTTTTTTTTTCCTTCTTAATTAGTAATCTCCATTCACCTTCAGATTTTTCATGATAAGAATTTGGTGAAGGAGTCTCCATCTTATAATATCAAACACTTTGCTTTAGTACCCAAACATACTTGGGTTCTTGGCAGTTGGTCTTGAAAGAGTCCTACAATGTGAGGTGTGCCTTCCTAATGTGGCAAAATACATTGATATGCCCATATCTCATGTAATAATGACATTAGAGCTTAAACTTGTGAGTCTTTCCCCTATGCACAACCATAGTAAGAGTAGGAGGACTTCTCATACTTAGGTGGTGAAAATGTATGCAAGTGCAAGAGTGATTAGGAGTATAAGAGAATTTATTATGTTTGTGTGGTTAAACATGCTTCTTGCTATAAATGTAAACATATTTTGCTCTTTGAGCCTTGGCTCTTGAGCCTTAGGGGGGCATTTCCTTTACCCTTAGGCATAGGCAGCTTAGTGCTAGGAGCACCTCTCTTCCCCATGACCTCAATACTTGAAGGTTGAGGTGTTGATGCTCTAATGAATGTAGTGGGTGTAAAAGTAGGTGAAGAGAGCCTAGACCATATCTAACTAAAGGAGGTATTTGAGATACAATAAGTGTATCCAAAGCTTTTTTCCCCTTATGAAATTTAGAGATAGAGTTTCTAAGTTCTATAACTTCATCCTTTAAAGAATCATTTTCCTTTCTCAAGGAGGTTAGGGATAAAGATGACTTGGATAGACTCTCTAAGGACTTTTTGAGTTTTTCATTAAAAGTCCTCAACTCACTTACAAGATTGTTCAGGGATTCAAATTCATCCTCTAACTTTGAACATTTTTTCTTGTAGGTTTTCATTTGTGACTTATATTTGTCACATTTCAAAGTGAGAGCTTCTAAAAGCTCATCATCTATATCATTAAATGCATCATAATCATCATAAGAGTATGGAAAAGTACTTACCTTTTTGGAGGAGTCCTCTTGAGCCATGAAGCAAAAGTTTGCTACTTCATCTTCTTCTTCATCACTTTACTCATCATCCCAAGTAGCCTTGAAGCTGTTCTTCTTTCCTTATGATGATAGGAAGATGACTTTCTTCAATTTTTTCTTTCTCTTTTCCTTTTCATCAACTTTCTAGTCCTTCTTGATATTTAACAAGCTCTTTCTCTTCATCACTTTCATTGTTGTCACTTGAGCTTGAATAATCTTTTTGAACTTTGAAGGCTAGAGCTTTCTTCTCCTTTTTGTTTCTTTGTTCTTTTAGCTTGTTCATCTCTTCATCTTTATTAAGAGCCATCTCATGAGTGAGACGCTTACCAATGAGGGCATCAGTTGACACTTTCCTAATCTCAGGATTGGACTCTTGAATGCTACATACTTTTGCACCAAATTTATCTAATGGAAGAGATTTGAGGATTTTTAGTATTTACCTCATAGTTGGTAAGAGTCTTTCTAAACTTTTCATATTTGTGACAATGGAGAGGAGTTTATTTGTCATTTTAGTGATGCTTCCATGGTCCTTCATTACGAAGAGCTCCCACTCTGTCACATACATCTCCAACCTACTTTATTTCACACGAGTTATGCCCTCATAATAGTTTTCCAGTGCTTTCCATATGGCATGTGTAGTTTGGCAATATTGGATTCTTTCAATTTCTTCTCTTGACATGAACTTTAGGAGAAGAGTCATTGCCCTCTTGTTCTTCCCATTTGCCTTTCTTTGTGCTTTACTCCATTCCTCTCTTGCAATTACCACCTCTACTTCTTCAACCATTTTTGTTAGAGGCTTCCACTCTACAAGAATATAATCCTATAAGTTATTGAGATCACTATCAAGATAGATCTCCATTTTATACTTCTAAAGAGCATAATCATTGCCATCAAAGTGAGGATTAAGGTGAGAGAAGACTCCTTCTTATGCCATTGATCTTCTCTCACATAATTAATACTTGAATTGAGACTTGGCTCTGATACCAATTCTTGGCCTTAGTGCACTAAGAAGGGGGGGGGGGGGGGGTTGAATTGGTTGCAAATTTGAACTTTTGATTTTAGAGAAAGCTCACTAGAATGAAAGATTAGAAAAAGGGTAAGAGAAGAATCAACACAAAAGTTTTATAGTGGTTTGGGTATTAACTAACCCTACATCCACTCCTCAATTCACCAATTAGGTGTTTCATTCAATCTCTAGTATTTTACATGCTCACACTCAACTTAGTGTTTAGGCTCACACCAAACCTTAAAAGTGTTTTCCCAAAGCTAGCACTTAAACCTATACAATAGTTTTCTAAGGCTCATTCTCAAACCTATACAAGGGTTTTCTAAAGCTCACTCTTAAACCTATACAAGATTTTTACAACTAGGCTTACTCTCAAACCTAACCTAAAAGGTGTTTAAAGCTCACACCAAACTATGTACAAAGAAATAAAGAATTAAAGTAGAGAATTAACTTTTCAAGAGTTTTGGCACTACCAATAGTTCTTCTCTTGCATTTACATAAGTTTGGTGGAGTATTTATAGCCCACATCCACCAAAGAGATGTTATTCTAAAACTATTAACAAATCTCCAAGATGTGCTAGCAGATTTAGAATTAAATGGTTGACAGGCAGAAGTCATAATCGCTAGTACCTTTTTTGCGGTTGTAAATTTCTAATTTGCACTGAGGAGCTGAAAATTGCGGTAAAAACCCTGTTTTGTGTCTAATGGCTAGTCCATGTGTCAGATGTGTATTGGTTGTCCAAGAAAAGTAGTCCTTAGTCTTTCTAATAGATCTTAAACTTTGTGGTCATGAGTTTGTTTTGTCATGGGTGCGACTGAGATCGTGAATTCCTCTGTTTGATGAGGAAGCTTCAATTCTTTGAATTGCGGTCGCGATCAAGCCTTCGTACTTGTGATTTTTGATTTCCAATGATTGCCTTGGACATTTGGGGTGTTGTGGTTGCAGCTTTGGTTCCCTTCTTTGTCACTATGAAAGTTGCGATCGCAAACCCAATGCGACACCCACCGCAAATTTATTTATGACTAAGGCTTTACAATCTTTGGATGGGTTATGGCAACAAAATAGCCTGCAAATTCCTCTGGCCTAGTTTAAACCTTTTTTACGATTGATTCGCGGTCACGATTTAGAATATACACACCGTGAATTTGGATGAACTTTACAAGGTTGGAGATTTTGAATTCCAAATAAGATAACTCTTATAAACTGTAAAAACAACACTTAAAATTGACATGAAAACTTTCAATCTATATTGTCAAGATCAAAAGAGAGTCTTGACTTAAGTTTGAATAACCTAGTCTAACACAAATTTTATTTCTTCTTGCCTCTATTAAGGTAATCCTTCTTTATCCCGCTTTTCTTTTTTGTATTCAATGCATCATTAGGGATAATGATGAATTTAAGTTTATGAGAATTAGAGCATTTAATGTGCTAAGTTTGTGTGTTAAATACTAAAATTTGATAATTTAGATGTAGAAGAATAGTTTTCAAGGTCTAAGGTGAAAAATTAATGGGGAATATGAAAACCACCAATTTCAATCAATTGAATTAAATTTGTTTATCATAATAATATGACCTTAGTTGATATGTTTGATGTATAGTTAATTATCATAATAGAACAATTTAAGCACACCTTGGTAAAATATGGATTTAAAAATTGGATTTGATAATTATGCATGACTTAGGTAAATGGACACTTCTACACATGCTATAACATGGTAAATAATCTTTTGCGGCAAAATCCTAGACTTAGTAATCCTAGAGAAATGATGAGGCACTCTTTGACCACTCGTTTAATTCCCTTTCATACCTTAATATGTATTATCTCTTGTTGTCCCCTTTGAGTTTTAGTATATACTCACTTATGAGTGTAATTAGCCTTTTCTTTTTTTTTTTTAATTCATAACCCTCATGATTGGTGTATTTTTTGCACATATATTAAGAGTATTTCTTATTCTTTTAGTGTTTTTATACTAAAAATAATTTATTTTCTTTTTATTTCATATTTTTCTAGGAAGAACTCAAAAGGAGCTAAAATTAAGCTTTTCAGTTGTGTCGCATAGCCCACGATTAAGAAGTTAACCAAGTAGAAATGGGCAGATCGTGTGTAACAGAATTGTATAGGCCATATCATTATTTATGCTATGAGTCATAAGAGTTGCCAATAATAGATTTTTAATGATATTTCAACTTACTTTTAAAAGAGGGACACTTTCACCTCATCTTAGAGACTTATAGCAGGAAAAAGAACAGCTTTTGGAGAGAAAAACGGATCTAAATCTTTACACTAGCAATTTGAAAAGATTTGTGAGATGGAAGAAAGCTTATCTTTTGGGTATTTATTGATTAAGAATAGCCCAACTTTTTTTTTTGTTTACAAAACTCTTTCATTTTTGGAATTAATAAATTCTTTGTTTGTTTTCCTTTTCTCCTTTTCTATGTTGAACTAAACCTTTAGTTCTAGGGATTTGAGTGAAAATCCAATATTATTTCATGATTATATAAGTGATTTTTATTCAAATTGTTAGTGGGTGTCTCGAGTTAATATGTTTGAGCTTGATTGTTTTGTATCTATGATGGCCTCATATATACATGCTTAAAACTTTAGATGATGGAGTGAAAGTGGAAATCTTGGGTTAGTTTTAACATATTAAATTAGAGGTTTAAGATCATGGAAATAGGTTTAACCTTTTAATGATGTGAAAGGATTATTCATGGAACTTAATGAATTTTTATTAGATTTTGTGACCATGAAAGCGGATATAATTTCTATAAGAATAGACTCAATATTGATTGAAAGGGAGTATTAAAAAAATTAGAAAAATTCATCTTCAAAAACAACCCAATCATAATTGAACCAAATTTCTTGATATACTTGTGGGATAATATTGTGGCAAACTTGAAATCCCCATAAATCAATATCCATAAGAATTTCTTTTAGTTCATTTCAGTTTTGTTTCATTATTTTTTATTTCATTTTTATTCCTTTTCTCTAAATATTCTAGTTTGTATGACAAAATAAAAATTAAGATTTGTTAGTACTTATATGGATCTACCCTCGTGGGAATAATATTGACTTATCATTATATTTCTTAAGCAATATATACACTTGCAAAGGTTGTAACAAGCGACACCTTATTATAACCATATAACCTAAATTGATTTTTACCTCCTCTATAAAGAAAATGAAGTTAGAATATGGTTATATGATGGTGTATGTTTTTACTTATGTACATAATTATAGAAGTCACAAGAAAGGCTTGTTAAGATGGGAGCATAATGTTTAATTCAAAATTGGGGGTGGCACGTATGGTGTAAGTTGTTACTTATGTAAATTGTTGGATTAGGTTGGTCAAACCTAAGTCATAAGCCTCTTTTGATCTTGACAACGAAGATTGATAAGTTCTAATGCTTTGTTCAAGTGTTGTTTTGTAGTTTATAAGATATATTTTCATTAGAAGTTGGATGGAAGTCAAAATCTCATTCTTTAAGAAGAACATCGAAATTCGCAGTTAGTATTCCCTAAGTCGTGATCTTGACCTTGTAAAAAGGATAGATAAATCTAAGCTAGAAGATTTTGTGGTCGAATTTAGAGCTGTGACTTAGCCAAAGGGAGCTTACTTGATTCATAAAGGAATTTGTGGTGACATTTGCGTCCTATGTCGCGATCGTGAATTTCATAGTAACAAAGGAGGGAACCAAGTCTACACCACAACATGCCAAGTGTCTATAACAATCATTGAAATATCAAAAATTATAAGGATGAATCATATGTTGAGACTACGACTCAAGAAACTATTGTCTCCTCACCAAATAGAGGAATTTGCGGTCTTAGTCGTGTCCAAGAGAAAGTCAAATCGCGACCGCTATTTTTGAGTAGTTGGTTGAACACAATGGCTATATTTCTTGGAAAACTAATGGGTGAAGGACATGTGGACTAGTCGTTAGACATAGAATGAGGTTTTCTAGCTGGATTTCCAGCTCCTCAGTGTAAATTAGAAAATCGCAACCTCGAACGTCCAGTAATGATCACGACTTTCGACTGACAATCATTTAATACAAAATCTGCCTAGCATAACTAGAAGATTTTGGGATAGTTTTTGAGTAACATCTCTTTGGTGGATGTTGGTTATAAATACTCCACCAAACATATGTAATGCAAGAGAATTCCATTTATTGTAACCAAACTCTTGTAATTTTGCTACTCATTCTTCTTACTCTTCTTTATATGTTATTGATTATTTAGTGTGAGCATCAAACACCCTTGTAAGTAGGTCAAAAGTTAGCTTAGATTTTAAAATTATTGTAAAAGGTTGAAGTGTGAACCTATCTAAAACAGTTGTGAGAGGTTGTGTGTGACCCTAAAAACACTAATTATAAGGGTTATGTGTGAGCCATAAAACACAAAATGTATAAGTTAGGTTTGAACTTAAAAACACCAATTTAGTTGAGTGGAATACCCAATTGTGAAGAATTAGGGAGTGAATTTGTTAACATCTAAACCACTATAAACATCTTGTGTTTATTTTCTTTTCTCCTTCTTAACTTTCTAAACACCTTAACCTTCTCTTAAATTTTTAATCTTCCACCAATTCAATCCTTTTTCTTGGCTCAATAGCCAACAAGTGGTATCATAGCCAAGTCTCACTCCAAAACTTAATTGTGTGAGTAATGATCATGTCATAAGAAGGAATCAACACTCACCTAAAGCCATATTTCGATGGAGCATACTATACTCATTGGAAGTATAGGATGGAAATCTATTTGGATAGTAATGTGGTAGACCTTTGGGACATTATTGCAAAAGAGTGGAAGACACCTACTAAGGTGATGGATGGAAGTGAGGAATTGATCTTTAGAAATGAATGGGTTAAAGCTCATAGGAGATCTAATGGAAGAAATAAAAAAGCCATGGCAATCCTTCTAATTTCTCTCTTAAGAAAAGAAATTATAAAGGTCCAACATTGTCTTACTGCTTATAGGATTTAGAAGGCCTTGGAGAACTACCATGAGGGCACTACTTTGGTGAAATCTAGTTGACTTGAGATGTATATGAACGAGTGGGAGCTATCTATGATGAAGGAGGAAGAAAGCATTACGAATATGACAAATAGACTCATTGCAATTATTACAAACATGAAGAAGTTTGGAGAGTTCTCACCAACCATAAGGTTAATTCAAAAATCCTAAAATCCTTACCTCTTAAAATGTTTGGTGCAAGGGCTTATAGTGTCCAATAGTCCAATCCAGAGATAGAAAAGATGCCAATGGATGTCCTAATAGGCAAGCTCTTAACTCATAAGCTAGCCTTGAAAAAGGATGAAGAAATGAAGAAAATGAAAGGTTAAGGAGAGAAATTAGAAAAATGAGAAATGAGGACCTTGAATCTCAAATCTTCTTCAAAGGAGAAGGATGTTGAAGTGGCCTCAAGTGAAGAGAAAAGTGACAAAGAGGAGGAGGAGCTAACAATGCTTTCAAGAAGAACTAATGAGCTTATTAGAAGAAGAAGGGAAAGAATAAGCTTCAAGAAAGCAACTCCAACCCCCAAGGAAAGATTGAGTGATGTCATTCGCTATGAATGTGGCAAACAAGGCCACATTAAATATGACTGCCCCAAGTTGAAGAAGAAGAAGAAGAAAAAGAAAAGGGACAAAGAGAAAAAGAAAAGGTTTAAAGCCACTTGGGATGATAGCTCAAGTGTAGAAGATGAAGAGGAAGAGGTTGCAAACCTATACTTCATGGTTCAAGAGGATTCATCTAATGTGGTAAGCTTTTTACCTCACTCTTATTCTGAAATTGATGAGTTAGATGATGCAGATGATGAGCTTTTAGAAGCTCTCACCTTGAAATGTGACAAATATAAGTCATAAATGAAAACTTACAAGAAAAAGTAGCTCTCACCTTGAAATGTGACAAAAATAAGTCATAAATGAAAACTTACAAGAAAAAGTGTACTAAATTAGAGGATGAGTTTAAATCCTTAAATAGTCTTGTAAGTGAATTATGGGCTTCAAATGAAGAACTCAAGAAGTCTATGAAGAGTCTATCTAAGTCATCTTCATCCCTAGCTTTATTAAGAAAAGAGAATGACTCCTTGAAGGGTGAAGTCATTGAGCATAGAAACTCTATTTCTAAGTTCCACAAGGGTAAGGAAGCTTTGGATACACTTATTGTATCACAAATACCTCCTTTAGTTAGGCATGGTCTAGGCTTTAATAGAGCCTCTTCTTTTACACCTTCACTCAAAATATTTATTAAAGCCTCAACACCTCAAACATCAAGTATTGAAGTTATTAGAAAGTAAAGTTTTTAAAGCACTAAACCATCATTACCTAAAAGCAAAGGAAATGTGCAACAAGGCTCAAGGCTTACTTCTAGGAAGGCTAATCAGGCATGCATGTACAATAAAAAGCATGCTCATTCAAACACACAAAAAATTTACTTCTACACCTATTATACATGTTCATGTTCACACTCACATCATGTTGGTATGAGAAAACCCCCCACTCATACTAAGGTAATGTATAGGAGAAAGACTCATAAGTCTAAACTCTTATGCCACTATTGCATGAAGTTTAGTCACATAAACATATATTGTTACATTAGGAAGGCACACCTCAAGTTGGAGGATCCTTCCAAACCTAACACCCTAGGATCCAAGTATGCTTAGGTACCAAAGCAAAAATGATTTACTTATGTTATGTAGGATTGTTTGGTAGCCACCAATGAAACAAATGATTGGCATATGGATAGTGGATGCTCAAAGCACATGACGGGCAATAAAAGACTATTCATGGCCTTAAAAGAAAAGGAATGTGGCAATGTCACATTTGGAAACAAAGGCAAGGGTAAGGTAATTAGTATTGGCACCATTAATAAGAATGGTTGCTCTCTTATAAATGATGTTTTACTTATGGATGGCTTACAACTTAACTTGCTTAATGTAAGTCAATTATGTGACAAAGGTAATAAGGTTACCTTTGACCTTAGAGAATGTCGAGTTACCACTTTGGTGCATAAAAAGGTAGTTTTCAAGGGTGAAAGGAAGGGCAATACCTACCTAATTAACATAGACAATTTGGCTAACCAATCCTTTAAGCGTGTTGTGTCTCCTAGTAATAAAGTTGGGTTATGACATAGAAGACTTGGACATACTAGCATGGAGCTCTTACAAAGCTTTTCAAAAGGAAAGCTAGTGGAAGGTCTTCGCAAGCTAAAGTTCTCTAAATACAAGACAAGTGGTCCTTACCAAATAGGGAAGCAACATCAATCTTCATTCAAAGCAAAGAATATTATAAGTATATCTAGACCTCTTCAATTAATTCATATGGACTTGATAGGACCCACTAGGAGTGCTAGTTTAGGTGGAAAACATTATTCACTAGTCCTAGTTGATGATTACTCTAGGTTTACTTGGGTATCTTTTCTAGCTCATAAGCATGATACTTTTGATGCTTTTAAAAGTTTTACAAAAAGGATTCAAAATGAAAATGGTTACTTCATTTCATCCATAAGAATTGACCATGGAAAAGAATTTTAAAAAGAGTCTTTTGAATCTTATTACTTAGAGAATGAGATTTTTCATAACTTTTCAACTCTTAGAACACCACAACAAAATGGTGTTGCAGAGAGAAAAAATAGAACACTAGTAGAGATGACTAGAACTATGCTCAATGAGTATTCATTACCAAATTGCTTTTGGGCCAAAGCTATCAATACTTCCTATTATATTACAAATCGAGTTTTCAAAAGACCCATTCTTAATAAAAAATTTTATGAGCTATGGAATGGTAGAAAGCCTCAGTTAGAATACCTAAGATTATTTATATGCAAGTGCTATATCTTGAATACTAAGGATAATCTTAGGAATTTTGATTTAAAAACTAATCAAGGCATTTTCTTAGGCTATTCCACCACTAGCAAAGCCTATAGAGTTTTTAATAAGAGTTCAATGGTAGTTAAAAAGTTTACGAATATTGTGTTTGATGAATCTAGTAAGCTTGATCTTGGGAAAGGTTCTTTTGTTGATGATCTTACAAGTGATTTTGAGAAATTGAATTTGGAGCATACTACAAGAGAGGTGGATAGAGATCATGATGAGGAGAAGTTATCAAGAAAAGATAAGGAACCTCAACATCAATAAGTGGAAACATCAAACCAAGATCTTTATAAGGATTAGAGATTTTTCAAGCATCACCCTAAAGACCTAATCATTGGTGATACTTCAAAGGGAGTAAGGACTAGATCTCAACTCAATACTTTAGAAAATAATCTTGCTTTTATTTTTCAATTTGAGCTAAAATCTATTGATGAGGCTCTTGATGATGAGCGTTGGGTAATTGCTATGCAAGAGAAATTCAACCAATTTAAGAGAAACAATGTGTGATAACTTGTTTCAAGGCCTAAGAAACACACAATTGTAAGGTGGAAATGGGTGTTTAGGAATAAGATAGATGAGCAAGGATTCATCACTAGAAATAAGGCTAGATTGGTTGCCAAGTGTTATAACCAAGAGGAAGGCATTGACTATAATAAAACCCATGCCCCCATAGCAAGGTTAGAGGCCATTAGGATTCTTTTGGCATATGCATGTCATATGAATTTCAAACTTTTTCAAATGGATGCCAAAAGTGCTTTCATAAATGGGGTCATTAAGAAGGAAGTTTATGTTGAACAACCTTCTAGTTTTGAATCACAAATTTTCCCAATTTATGTTTTTAAATTGAATAGAGCTTTATATGGTTTGAAATAAGATCCAAGAGCTTAGTATGAAAGACTTAGTTCTTTTCTTTTACAAAATGATTTTGAAAAAGAGAAGGTTGACATAACTTTGTTTGTAAAAAGGCATAATCATGATACACTAATAGTGCAAATATATATTGATGATATCATTTTTTGTGCTACTAATGAATCTCTATGCAAGGATTTTGCTAAGTATATGATTAGGAAATTTGAGATGAGCATGATGGAAAAGCTTAAGTTTTTCTTTGGTCTACAAATCAAGCAAACCAAAGAAGGGATCTTCATCAACCAAGCCAAATACACAAAGGACATTCTCAAGAAATTTAGCATGGAAGGATGTAAAGTAGCAAAAACATTAATGGGTGTTACCATCAAGTTGGATAAGGACGAATCAGATAAATCGATTGATAAGAAGAGATATCGAGGTGTGATTGGTTCTCTACTCTATCTTATCGCCTTTATACTTGATATAATATTTAGTGTATGCATGTGTGCTAGATTTTAGACTTTCCCTAATGAATCTCATTTAAATGTTGTTAAAAGGATTTTCAAATATTTACATGGCACATTTCATCTAGCTTTATGGTATCCTAGAGACTCTTCATTTAGCCTCATAGGTTATTTAGATGTTGATTATGTTTGTAGTCTTCTAGATAGAAAGAGCACTTCTTGAACTTATCAATTCATAAGAGAGTGTTCAGTGTCTCAGTTTAGTAAAAAGCAAGTTTTTATTGCTTTATTCACTACCGAAGCTGAATATGTAGCTGCAAGTTATTGTTACACCCAAGTTATTCAGATGAAACAATAACTAAATGATTATGGCAAAGTTGTTAATCACATTCCTATTAAATGTGACAACACTAGTGCAATAAATCTTTCCAAGAATCTCATCTAACACTCTAGGAGCAAATATATATACATTAGACATTATTTTCTTAAACATCATGTCCAAAAGGGTGATATAGTATTAGAATTTATAGACACAAATTATCAACTTGCAGACATTTTTACAAAGCCTCTCAATGAAGAAAGGATGAACTTCATTAAGAGAGAGTTGAGAATGCTTGATGGAAGCTCTCTGAAGTGAAATGTGGATCTTTCTCGAATGCTTTTTGTATGTTACATTATTCCTTATTGAATGATTGTTATGTGTGATGTATGTGATATTTATCTCTTTGGATGTCTTAATTTTGTGTGCAATTGTGTCGTTCTATACCAGTTTGTATGAATTAAGTATCAAAATATTAAGTGGATCACAACCTAGAAAGTTAAATCTTATCTTTTCATAGTTGTCTTTATGCCTTGTAATTCACAGTCGCTACTCATTGATTCACGGCTGTGAGTTACAATCACTCATCATTCTACTGTCAACTATCAAATCGCAGTCACTATTGTAGTTCCTTATGATGAATTTGTTCAAATTTTAAAACTTTTGACCATTGAACGCATCATTTTTTGAGGATTTTTTATTTGTTACTCAGATATTTCAGAATTAGCGATCGCGACTTGCAGGTCGCTGTCGCGAATTTGGATAACTATCATACGTTTAAGTGATTTAATTGCCAACAGATGGCACTTCTTCATTTAATGCATTTCTGACTATTTATGGTCATTTCCATACCCTTTTATGACCTATATAAACCCCTAAAACAATGTTTCTATTCACTATTGCTAAAAATCTTCATCTCTCTTCATCCTTGCTCTTAATCATCTTCTAATCATCCCTCATACACTATGACACTTAAGAAAGCCTCAAGAACAGAGAAAGGCAAGGCAATAACATAGCCTTATGGACTACTGGCTCTATGCATGATGAAAGGAATCACGAAGGATGAAAAAGATTGGTACAAGGCAAACACCTCTAAGATAATCCTTCCAAACAAAATCCATTCCACATTCCTCGTTGAGTCACTAGGCATCAAGGATGAGATCCATAGATTTCTCTCAAACTTGGGATGGAATAAGTTCATTTTTTGTGATATGTCCAGATACAAGGAAATTATGTGAGAGTTTATGTGTATCGTGACTTTGAGTCGAAAAGCGAAATCTTGTGTCAGCCAATATGGGTTAGTATTTTGAGTCTTTGGGGACCCTTTTTTAATTACCTTCTAATAAATTTCAAACCTTTTTAAAATTTAAGTCGAGGATGACATTTCGTTCTTCATCTCCACGCTTGACGTTATCTATTCAGAGTTTTGGTCTAAAATTTCCATCAAGACCAAACATGATCCTAAGACCTCCCTGGCTAAATAAATTTGTGCCCTACCTTTTTGGCTACTTCATTATATCATCACCTTCTCTGTTAACGCAAGAGGGGATGGTGATGAGAAAGTGTCCCAAAAAGGATCTTGCTTTTCTTTTTTATCATACTACGAATAAGCCTATCCAAACTAGTCGTTGTCTTGTGGATCAATTGATCTATATGAGTACAAAGCCTAAGAGTCAGCTTCTTCTTCCCTCCCATGTCACTGCCATCTACCGATACGTCAATGCTCTTAATAAGGAAAATGAAAAATTCCTCACTAAGAAGCTTCTCCCTTCACAGAATTTTCTAGACCTACCCTATCTCATCAATACTAAAGCCATTCACCCTAATTCTTATACATACACATTAGATGCTTTTGGAGCAAAGAAACTAGAAACCTCCTAAGTCTCTAAAAGAAAAAGGCTGGTCATTGACAAGGGAGCATAAACTGTTCCACCTCCCCAACCTAAACCCAAAGCTAAAATCACTCTTGCCTCTATCAACAAAAACCTTGATAAGATGATGAGGATGATCAAGAGACAGTTTCTCCTCCTCTCCCTCCTACGCAGTGATTTAGTGGACCTTTGGAGGAAGTAGGTGCTACTCCTTACCATCTTCTAGATTTTAAAGATTGGGAGGACACATCTGAAGAGGATGATAACTAAGAGGTTAAGGAAGGTGATGAAGCTAAAAATGCAGAGGCGAATGAAGACATTGATGATTCTGGAGACAATGGCAATTCTTCCATCTTCTAAATTGTCTTTACAATTTTTTTTTTGTTATTTCTTTTTAGTTCTTGACATAAAGACTTATGATCCCATAGTTTATTATATAAATAAAAGCGTTTATTTTGCAATTCAACGTTTCATATTTTATATGAATGCAATTCATATGTTATGTTAGTGTTTATATACTCATTTTCCATTCTTATCCTATGATTACTTTATCTCAATTTATGCACTTCCTCTACTCTTGACAAATTTTTCCTTTTTTTTGTCTTGGTAAAGTGGGAGAGAATAACATTGGGAGACAACGAGCAATGTGTATAAGAAAAACATAAGTTGAGTGAGAGCAATAGTTATAGGAGTTTTAATTTTTCTAACTTAGAATTCTTTGATTCTTTAAACTAGAATTCTTTGATTATACTTTGATTAATTGATCATTGACCATCCCAACTTCACAACTCATGGATTTGATTTTCTTTAAGATCATTCTGAGTTGTCAAAATCAAAAAGGGGGAGATTATTGGACTATGTTGGTCAAACCTAAGTCATAAGCCTTTTTTGATCTTGACAATGAAGATTGATTAGTTTTAATACTTTGTTCAAGTAATTTTTTACAGTTTATAAGATATATTTGCATTGGAAGTTGGATGAAAGTCAAAATCTCCTCCTTTAAGAAGAACGTCTAAATTCGCAGTAATTATTCCCTAAATTGTGACTGTGATCTTGCAAAAAGGATAGATAAAGGTAGGCCAGAAGAATTTGCGATTGAATTCGCAATTGCGACTTAACCGAATGGAGCTTGCTTAATTCACAATGGAATTCGCTGTGGTATTCACGTCCTATGTCACAATTGCGAATTTCATAGTAACAAAGGAGGGAAGCAAGTCTGCACCACGACACGCCAAGTGTCTAAGGCAACCATTGAAATATCAAAAATATGAGGGTGAATCATATGTAGGGACTGTGACTCAAGAAAGTGTTGTCTCCTCACTAGATAGAGGAATTTGCAATCTCAGTCGTGCCCAAGAGAAAGTTAAATCGCGACCGCGACTTTTGAGTAGTTGGTTGAACACAACGACTATATTTCTTGGATAACCATTGGGTGAAGAACACGTGGACTAGTTGTTAGATACAAAATAGGGTTCTCTGCCATGATTTCTAGCTCCTCAGTGTAAATTGGAAAATAGGCACCTCAAAAGTCCAGTAGCGACCGCGACTTTCACCTGACAAGCATTTAATGCAAAATCTGCCTAACACAACTTGAAGATTTTGGGACAGTTTTTGGAGTAACATCTCTTTGGTGGATATTGGTTATAAATACTCCACCAAACATATGTAAATGTAAGAGATTTCATTTATTGTAACCAAACTCTTATAATTTTGCTATTCATTCTTCTTACTCTTCTTTATGTGTTATTAATTGTTTAGTGTGAGCAATAAACACCCTTATAAGTAGTTTAAGAGTTAGCCTAGATTCTAAAACTTTTGTAAGAGGTTGAAGTGTGAGCCTATCCAAAACACTTGTGAGAGGTTTTGTGTAAACCTAAAAACACTAATGGTAGGGGTTGTGTGTGAGCCATAAAACACAAATTGTATAAGTTAGGTGTGAGCTTGAAAACACCAGTTTAGTTGAGTGGAATACCCAATTGTAAAGAATTGGGGAGTGGTCGTAGGGTTTGTTAACACTCGAACCACTATAAACATCTTGTGTTTATTTTCTCTTCTCCTTCTTAACTCCCTAAACACCTTAACCTTCTCTTAAATTTTTAATCTTCCACCAATTCAACCTCCCTTCATGGTGCACTAGGCCAGCATACATAATTACAAAAGTTACAAGAAAGGCTTGTTAAATTATGAGTATAATGTTTAATTCAAAATTGGGTTGGCGCGTATGAGGAAAAGAATAAAAGAAAGGAAAGAAAAAGAAAAAAAAAAAGATTGAAAGCCACAATGAACAAGTATGCATTTGTATGAATGTATCTTTAAAAGTCTTACAAGGAATGAACATGATAGATGCATTCATTATTTCATTTACAATTTGCATTATTAGTATAACTCGTGTTTTAACAACATTCTGTTGTTTTTGGAATTGGCCAATTTTCAATAACCTTACCCATAGCCCCACATTACAAGCTCTAAAGAACAAATTAGGCACTATAACTTCTTCAAGGATTATTGTTAGATATCTTAAATATCTTATGTTAAATTTATAATTGTGTAGGATATTTTGGACCTTTCTGAATCAGTTGGAGCTTGGACTAAGTTTGGATTGGATTTATTATATATGAAATTTATGTGAATGGTAATTGTAATACATAGCCTATGATTTTATTCCTCTTTAAAACTTTTTAGCATGAAAATATTTCATTAAACAAGAATTAACAATAAGTCTTTTTACTAATTTTTTTGGCAAAATGCATTTTAAAATAAAATCTTTGATAAATAAATTTTATTGCTTATTTATAGTTATTGATGAATTGTTAAAAAAATATTAAATATTTTGTGCACGTAGAACCGATAGGCTTCTAAAAATAGGCCTTTAAATTATTTAAAATTTTATCTATTATTTTGAATTTATAGTTTGGAATTTATAAATTGAATGCTTTGGATGTATTTGATTTAATATATTAGTTCAAAAGTATTTAATTTATGAATTGTTACTGTCAGATTTCTGAGTTATGTTAATTATATTATTGATACTGACATTTGAATTTCTATGATCTACATTATATTCTTATGTCTGTTTGAATAAATTTTGATTTTTTAATCAATAGCTTCTATCAAGTGATCTATAATTGATTATTTGTTATTTATGCCTCGCCATATGGACCATGGTGGTAATAGGATTGCATTATTTATTGTCATGCATCATAATTCATTGAATATTGCATTAGAGTCGCGCATTGATATACGTTGAGGAGGTGATTTATATCCGATTATCTAGTAGCACACTTATCATTTGGGCCTTTGGTGATGTAAACTATCATCACCCTAGATTACTATATGGAAAGATTTCATTTGAAATGTTTTATTAGTTTAAGTGAATTAAAGTTGATTTTAAAGTCTTAATTGATTTGAATGTTTAAATGAGATTTTAATTATTTGTAGCATTAGTGTGTTTAGAAATATAAAACTATTGTGAAATTATTCAAGCATTTATTTATTCCTATTTTATGGTGTATTTTAATTATCATTCACTGAGTGTTAGCTCAACCCATGTTCTATTATTATTTTTAGGTAATTAGACATTTGTAAATGGTCCAAGCTTTGGTTTGCTCTATCTTAAAGAATTTATTTTATCTATTTCTTACATTCTTTGGATATGCCCAAACCTCATTTTCTCAAGCTAATATTTATTATAAATTGTTTGGATGATTTTATTTGATTCTATTTGGTAGAGACTCCACATTTTACTTTTAAGATTCTTTTTCATTTATTATTACTTGTTCATATTTATTCTTAGATATTTAGAGACTATCTTATTTAAGTTAATGATTATTGATGCCTTTTAACTTTTATCGGAATTATATTTTCTATCTAGGCTTATATAGATTAATATAATATATTAATTTATGCACTGATCATAGTCTTAAATTGGGTCGTGACAAAGTTGGTTTAGAGCTTTAGTTTGGAGTCTTGAAACTTGCGGAATATAGGATGTCATTATTTTATTTTGTTATTTGCTGCTTTTAGATATTTGCATTTATTCATACGTTTTTTGTCCTTCTTATCATTTATTTCACTCGTATCTTAAGATTTTATTACAGGATTATGCCTATTAAAAAGAGGCCTACAACTAAGGGTAGGGCAAAAGTAACTATCGCCATTGAGCGTTAGATTATGGTTGAGCACTAGTTCAGCCAGTTGTACGACCTCAATTGATTGGAGTCTCCTCTCAGCCTGTTCCTACTAAGGCATCTGGTTCCACTACAATTACTATAGCAGACTTAGTCGTAGGATTGTGGGGAGCAAACTGGGTTGTTGAGGCTATTCCTAGGTTAATGACAAATAATCAGCAGCATACTGCAATTGTACTTATGACAACTTCAATCCATAATATAACTCAATTTAGTGTTGCCAATGACTTTATAAAACTTTTAAGTTGGAGAAATTTTCGATGAGGACTATTCTACAAATTCTATGAATTTTTTGATAATATGTACTAGTGCTATAAAGTTCTTGGTTGTAGCAATGTTAGGATGGTACATTTGGTAGGGCATCAACTTTAAGGAATTACTCATGACTAGTATCTATCTAAGAAAAATAATAGAGCTAATGGATCTCTTCTTTGCCCTGAGTTTTGCACTCTTTTTTCTTAGAGCATTTCCTTCCTAAGAGTATGTGAGATATCAAGGCTAGAAAGTTTGAGGCACTGGAATAAAAGGCCATGATAGTTGCAAAATATGAGGTGAACTTTACTGAATTAGCTCATTTTAGCAAGCATTTGAGTCCCAATAAGCAAAGAAAGGCAAGTAAATTTAAGTAGGGACCATAAGATAAGCTAGTTGATCATATTGCTCCTTTATAAATTCCTACTTTTTAGGAGCTTATTGATTGAGCTAGATAGATATAGATGTTTGATAATAAGAGCAAGGCTTATGAATAGTGTAAACAACCTAAGAGTAAGGATTAAAACAGTTAGTATGGTAAAGGAAATAGTTATGGCAAAGGATAAAATGTTCAAGGATCATATTAGGGTAGGCAGGGTGCATAGGCATTAAAAGCGACTAAATTTTAGTATTTTAAAGGTAGATAGAGTTAGGATGCAACTATTTCATATAGGCACTACGCCTTATAGTTAGAGCATGATAGGTTTTTTTAATACCACATGTCATCATTGTGGTAAATCTCATAGTGGTCGTCCATGCCATTAGGTGACAATAGCTTACTTTAGATGTGGACAAATGGGATATCATAAAAAAGATAACTCTTTAGTTGGGATAGTATAAAGATTTGGTCAAACAACACTCATAGCACATGCTATCTAGGTACAATCAGTTTCTCAGTTTGGTGGAAGAGGTGGAGGATCTAGTGGTTATGGTCAGGGTGGTAGGAACATGGTAAAGAATTTAATCAGACTTAGCGATAGACATTTGATGGGAGAGAATAGTCTGATAGACATTTGATGGGAGAGAATAGTCTGAACTTTTTGCTATGACCCAATAAGATGCTCAGTCATCTAATGTGGTTGTTAAATGTACATTGCATACTTGTTCTTTGATGTTATAGTGTTATACTATCCTTTATTTGTGGCACCACCTATGGGAGATAATGTAGACACTAATTTAGTATACAAGAGTTGAATGGTATGGATTAGGGATAGAAAGTTATTTGCATACCTTGTTATTTTAAAGATGTTGGAGTTTGATGTCATCTTAGGGATGAATTAGTTAACTTCTTATCATGGCTTTTTAAATTACTTCAATAAAACTATGACCTTTAGGATTCTTGGTGATAAGAAGTTTTGATTTTAAGGAGATTATAGTAATGCTTCATATAACCTCATTTCGATAGTCAATACATGAGAAATGTCAGTGTTATCTCACCTATGTTAGAGACACTCAAGCTAACAGTGTTAGTCTAAAGCAAGTTTTAGTTGTTAAGGAATTTATTGATGTGTTTTCTAAGGATTTGTTAGCTTTGCCTCTAAAGTAGAGGACTGAATTTAATATTAATCTTTTTTTTTCAGAACTAACCCTATATCGATGCCTCTCTATCATATGGCATCTGTTGAGCTTAAGAAATTAATATAACCATTACAATACTTATTGGATAAAGGTTATATTTGATCGAGTGTTTCTCATTGGGGTGGTCTAGTGTTATTTGTGAAGAAGAAGGATAGGTTTGTGAGACTGTGTATAGATTATAAACAATTAAACAAGGTTACTGTATGTGATCGGTATCCCATTCCATGCATTAATGACTTGTTTAATCAGCTTTAAGGTCCACAATACTTCTTCAAAATTGATCTTCATTTTAGATATCTCTAATTGATGAATAAGAAGGAAGACATCATTAAATCTGCCTTCAGGACTCTATATGGCCATTATGAGTTTTTTGTGATGTCATTTGCTCTGACTAATTCACTTACTATTTTTATAGACCTTATAAGGTAGTCAAAAATTTCTTGATAGATTTGTGATAATGTTCATTAATGATAGTCTGATGTACTCAAAGTGTAAGGAAGAGCATGAGCAACATTTGAAACTTGTCCTTCAAACTTTGCAAGAACATCAATTACATGCTAAGTTCTCAAAGTGCGAGTTTTAGTTGAAGGATAAGGCTAATGTTCGTGAAAGATTGAAGTTGTGCTCCATTGGCCAAGGCTAACGTCTATGACAAAGATTCAAAGCATATTGCAAGCGATTTTTGAAAGACTTCTCTGGTATTATTACTTTTTTGACTAAATTAATGCAGAAAAATGTAAAGTTTTAGTGGCTAGAGGCTTGTGAATAGAGTTTCAAGGAGCTTAAGACTCATTTAACTACAACACCAATGTTAGCTTTTCCTCCTGGTATTGGTGGCTATACAGTGTATTATGATACCTTGAGGGTTAGCTTAGGGTATGTTCTGATGCAAAATGGTTAAGTAATTGCATATGCCTCATGCTAACTGAAGAGACACGAGTAAAATTATCCCACTCATGACCTAGAGATGGCGATAATGGTTTTTACCAATAATATTTAGAGAAATTATCTATATGGTGAGACTTATGAGATCTTTACAAATCATAAGAGTCTTAAATACATTTTTAATTAATGAGATCTTAATCTTAGGCTAAAGAGGTGGGTAGAGTTACTTAAGGACTGTGATTGCACTATACAGTATCACTTTAGGAAAGCCAATGTCATTACAGATCCTTTAGGCAAAAAAATCTTTTAGTAGTTTGGCTCATATATCTATTATTAGAAGGCCTTTGATCCTGAGATACATAAGTTAGAAGATTAGAGAATACAGTTGGATATCTCATTTAGAACTTTCTTAACTTGCTTTCATGTTAAACCTATATTGCTAGATAGGATAAATAGCATCATGATCAAGGCTTAAATAAAATTATGAATGGTGTCTCCCCTAGTTGCAATTAGGAGTTTGTAATAAGTGAGGATGGAGTTCTTCGGTATGATTCTAGATTGTGTGTTCTCAGAGTTGAAGGTTTTATAGAACAAATTTTGAGGGAAGCACACAATTCAACTTACACAATGCATTTATATTCACTAATATGTACCATGATTTAAGGGAGTCCTATTGGTGGATTAAAATGAAAAAGCACATTGCATAACTTATGGCTAGCTACCTAACTTGCCAATAGGTTAAGGCAGAATATTAGAGACCATATGGGTTGCTTAATCAATTGAAATCCCTTAGTGAATGTGAGAAGAGATTGCTATAGACTTTGTTGTTGGGTTGCCACTTACTTAAGAAGGCTATGATTCCATTATAGATAGGCTAACAAAATCTGCTCAGTTCTTGGTTATAAACTAATTATAATGGCTCATGATTATCTTAGCTATATTTGGATGAGATAGTCAAACTTCATGGGTTCCATTGTATATTGTGTCTAATCATGGTGCTTAGTTTACATCTCAATTCTAAAATAAATTCTAGAAAGCTTTAGGGACTCAATTACAATTCAGTTTTACTTTTCACCCTTAAATTGATGGACAATTTGAGAGAACTATCCAAACTTTGGATGATATGCTTCATGTCTGTGTAATTGATTTTGGTGGCAGTTAGGATGATCATTTACCTCTAATGAAGTTTGCTTACAACAATAGTTACCAAGCTAGTATTAAGATGACGACTTATGAGGCTCGTTGTGGACGAAGTGTGGATCACCTATTGGGACAAGCTTAAAGTGAGATGACTTACTAGACTAGAGTTGATATATCAAACATCAAATAAATTTTGTTTAATCTGTGATAGGCTTTTCACTACTTAAAATTGTTAAAGAAGTTGTGCAAACCCTAAATGTAGGGACATGAACTTCTCTATTGGTGATCATGTGTTTCTGAGGGTTCCCTTATGATTAGAGTTATGAGATTTGGGAAGAAAGGGAAATTGAGTCCTTGTTATATCGGGCCATTTGATATCATTGAGAAAGTTGGAAAGATGGCTTATCATTTGGCTCTTCCACCTGACATTTCTCATGTGCATCCATTGTTCATGGTTTCGATATTAAGGAAATATGTTTCAGACCAATCACATATTTTACAGCCTCAAACCGTATAGTTTAGGAATGATTTGTCTTATAAAGAACAGCCAGTATAAATTCTAGACCATCATATTAGAAAACTTTGTTCTAAGGAGATTGCTTTGGTTAAAGTCTTGTAGTATAATCACTCTAATATTGAGGCCACATGGGAGATAGAATTTGAGATGCAAGGTAGATATCCTTATTTATTTGATGAGTAAAGTCAGAATTTATCATTGCTTTATTCATTTATTAGATTTTTTTCTTCTTAAATTTCATGAACAAATTTTTGTAAAATGGGGAGAATATAATATCCCTTAATTTACTAATTTGTTATATTTTAAGTTAAAAAAAAGGATAATTAATTATTTAGAATTATATATACATATATATATATATATAAATAAATATTTCAAAAAAAATTATAGCATCTAGTTTTATGTGGAAATTTGAAAATAAATTATACATATTGTGTAAATAAAAAAATTTAAATCACTATTTAGATTTTTTCTTTTCTTTTTCTTATGTACATAATTTATTTTATACTTTACTAGATTATTTTCTTTTATATATGGTCATAAAAGAAGATTCCTAAATTTTATAACAACTCACTCTCATTGTCAGTTTTCACTTTCCGTTAAATAGCAGATACATTTTATTTCTCTACCATTGCTTTATATAGCCCTTTTTCTTAAATAAGCCAATTTGCATCCTCCATCTTGATTCACTCTTTCAAATAGAATTTTGAACATTATTCTTATGAAGTTAGTTCTTTTTATTGAAGACAATGTTTAAGAATTTTGGTATTCCTTCTTGCTACTCATTATTTATTTTTTATAATAGTCTTTGTTGTACCATTTTTTTTATTGTTTCTTAAATACTTTTGATACATAAATACTTGATTTCTATACGACTAATGTCCTATATATGGGTTACTAATAAGATAATCCTATTAACCCTTTCTTGTTTCTTTAGTTAATCTTATCTATATTAGTCAGTTATAAGAAGAAGGAGATTTCTTTTTTTTTTTTTTAATATATAGAGATATGCATTCCTAGACTAAAACTCTACATCCATAACATTTGAAAAGAAACATTCATATTTATGAACTTTGCCAATTATCATCTTTTTTTATCAAGGTTGTGATTCGACATTTGTCTTCTTTTATTCAAAGTAAATACCAATTTTGTGATTTGACGTTTGTTACCATTTCTTTCATGTTATATTCTAAATAAACCAACTATAAGAGTAATCTTTATGAGATGCTTTAAAGGCAAATTGATGAGCTAATAAAGAAAGTTTTGATAAGGGAAAATGTGAATCTTTATGCTATTCCTATTTTACTTGTGCCTAAAAAGGATGGAACTTAAAGAATATGTGTTTATTATAAGGCAATAAACAAGATAACTATTAAATATAGACATCCTATTCCTAGGTTTGATGATATGCTTGATAAGTTGCATGGTGCTAACATGTTTTCTAAAATTAATCTTAAAAATGGGTATCATCAAATTAGGATGAGAGAAGAAGATAAGTGGAAAACAACTTTCAAAATAAAATATGATTTATATGAGTGGTTAGTTATGCCTTTTACTATAACTAATGCACTTAGTACTTTCATGAGATTGATGAACCATGTTTTGTGTGTTTATCTTGGCAAGTTCGTGGTTGTATATTTTGATGACGTTGTTGTATATTCTAAATCTTTAAATGATCATTTAAAGCATGTTAAGTTGGTTTTTGATGTTTTGAGAAAAGAAAAGTTATATGCTAACCTTAAAAAGTACTCTTTTTGTATAAACAATGATGTGTTCTTAGGATTTGTAGTAAAAAGATAAGGAATTGAGATGGATGAAGAAAAGATCAAACCTATTAAGGAGTGGTTTACGCTGAACAATCTTAGAGATGTGTGTTCTTTCCATGGATTAGCAATCTTTTATAGGTGTTTTGTCACAGACTTTAGCACCATAGTCGCACTACTAATCGAAGTGATAAAGATAAGTGTTGGCTTCAAATAAGGGATGCACAAAAGAATGTTTTTTCTTTGCTTAAATCTAAATTAACTAGTACACCTTTATTAACTTCTCCTAATTTCTCTAATACATTTGAAATTGAATGTGATGCATTAGGTTTAGAAATTAGAGCTTCCTCACGCAAGAAGGAAAGCCCATTGCCTATTTTAGTGAGAAGCTTAATGAAGCACCTTTGAACTACTTAACCTATGACAAAGAGATGTGTGCTTTAGTGAGAGCATTATAAACATGACAACGCTACCTCTGGCCTATAAAGTTTGTCATCCATATCTACCATGAAAGCTTGAAGTACTTAAAGGGGCAATAAAAGCTCAACAAAAGACATGCCAAATGGAGTGAGTTCATAAAATCTTTGCCATATGTCATAAGGTATAAACAAGGTAAGGAAAATATTGTGGTTTGTGCTTTATCCCAAAGGTATGTGCTTTTAAAGATTTATATGCATAAGACCATGACTTTTTGAAAAGTACTTTAGGCATGAAGCATTCTTGTTTGAAGATAACAAATTATGTGTGCTAAATTATTCTTTGCACGAGCTACTTGTAAGGGAAGCACATGAAGTAGGATTACTAGGTCACTCTGGGGTGCAAAAGACTTTGGATGTTTTGCATGAACACTTTTGTTGACCAAATATGTGACTGAATGTGCAAAGGATTTATGATACATGTGTTACATGTAAACAAGCTAAGCCTAAATCTAAACCACATGGATTGTACATGCCTTCACTTATTCTTAGCATGTCTTAGACTGATATTTCAATGGACTTTGTTTTGGGTTTGTCAATGTCTGAAAAGGGTAATGATTCATTTTTTATTATGGTAGATAGATTGTTTAAAATAGCACATTTTATTCCCTGTCACAAAATCAATGATGTTATGAATGTTGCAAACTTATTTTTTTAAGAAAATTGTGAGATTGTATGGTATGCCTAAAACTATTATTAGTGATAGGGATACAAAATTTTTAAGTTTCTTTTGGAAACTCAAAACCCAAAAACTTAGTAAGGATGGAAGAACAATATTTCTAAAAAGAGCATAAAGAGGAAAATGACACATATGGTAAGTGGATCATTAAAGTCAAGTCAAATATCTTCCAAGATATGCAAGATCTCAAGAATATTCTTCTTTTCCTTTCTTTATCAAATTTTACTTCTCATTTAGTATAGGATTTTAATTGTTTCTTCATTAGTGTTATTAGCTAATGTTTTAGGAAGATGATTATATTTTATAGGAATGAGGCAACCCAAGAGGAAGGGGGTGAATTAGGTTGTAAACAAAAACAAAAAAATACAACCAAATGTTGCAAAAGCAATAAACACAAATCAAACATAGAGTTTTTATAGTGGTTCGACAACATGTCTACTCCACTCCTCAAGCTTTCACTTAGGCCTTTTTATTTCTTTTTCAAGGCTCAAGAAAAACCTTCTCTTTTCTAGGCTAAGGAAGAACCTTCCTTTTTGTAGGTTCAAGGACAACCTTCCTTTTTACAGGCTTAGGAAGAACCTTCCCTTTTACGGGAAAAAAGGATAACTTTTCCCTTGGTATTTTTCTAGGCACAATACCAACCTTTACAACCATTAGCAAGGATAGATCTAAGCAGTGACAATGCCTCTCAAATCAAGTAATAAACATATTATTAGTACTCAAGAAACCTATTGTAAAAAGAGTAACAAAAATAATCTCACTCTACCCAAAATACAAGCAACACCCAAAAGTGTTTGTATAAAAACTTGCTAAAACATTTACAAGTTGTTCACAAAGTTTCTCTAAAATTTTTTAACCTTTTTATTCTTCAAAAATACTCTTTATATAACCAAACTCCAAAACACGCCATTGGAAAATTTGATGTTATGTTTGACAGCCTTTCTGTAAAACTAACCATTAGAGGTGACAACACTCATTGTTCTTCAACAACCCCATTGAACTTGTAACAGTTATTTCCAATGCTTGTTCACCATTATTCAATGCCTTTTAGCTTTGATGACAATGTCTGCTAGAGTAAGAACAATGCCCGTTGTTCATTTCCAAAAAGCTTAAACTTTGTGCTTTATTTTTTAAACTTTGCACAGTTGCTTTCCATGCCCGTTAAACATTCACAATGCTCGTTGGAAACTCCTTCAATGCCTATTAAGAAGGGCCAATGCACGTTTTGAGTTTCAGAAGCTTTAGCTCAGGCTTGGACACTTTTCCAACACCTGCTATAAATATGCAACGCCTATTATTAGGCCTAATCAACATCCATTGCGAAACTTTAATGCCTATGGCAAGGTCTAGTACAGCTCAACCTATAACACTTCCCCAATGCTCGTTGTAAAGGTATAATGCCTATTATGAGGTCTAAAAGTCTTTGGCTATTTGTAGCATCGAATCATTATCCATTGTCCATCCTTTAATGCTCGTCGATTGGTCCAATGCCCATTACAAAAGAACAATGCCCATTGCGAGGACCAGAAGACTTGAGCATCTGTAACACATCTTCAATACCTATTGCATGATTGCCAATGCCCATTGGAGATGTTCAATACCTATTGAACTTGTTCTCATCCTTTAACATTTGTGGGGTCTTAAGGTCACATGTTCTCCAAACACTCTCCCTCTAGTGTTCACAATAATCTCCCCCTTTAAAATTTATCGAGTTTGTTCAAATCATCCAAAACACATGTGACGTCTTTTCAAACATTAGAACTTTTCTTGGTTTTGTTATCATTCAAAACACATCATTCAAAATATAAGAGTGAGTCTAATGCATTGGGGTCACATGTTCTCCAAACATTCTCCTCTTAGTACTTACAATATTTTCCCCCTTTGAATGATGATAAAACCAAGATGTTTTAATACCAAAAATACAAAACTTAAACACAAAAAAGATACCAAATGTTAAACACTAAAAACTACAAGAAAAGATACCAATCAAAATATCCACACAAGACTTGATACCAATTCAACACAGGGTTTGATACTAATTCAAAATATCCACACAATACTTGATACCAAATATCCCATATAAGATACCAAATATTGTACCATTTAAGATACCAAATGTTGGATGTTAAAAAAATAAGGATGATAACAAGTGTTACCTTATGCTAACAAGTGATACCAAACAAAGTAATTAAATCATTCAATCAAAGCATCCAAAACTTCTCCCTCTTTTTTGTCATCATGGCAAAAAGATATATAAAAATTCTCCCCTTACAAAAATGTTCTCCCCCTTACAAACATATAAACATTGTTTTTCTAAAATCTAAACCAACTTCCTTGAAAACAAAACAACCATGAAGACATCAAAAATATAGATCAAATAGAGAATGAAAACTCCCCCTATCTATATGCTTCCTTCTAACAAATCTCCCAAGATATTCAAACACAAATTTAGTTGACATAACTTAGGGTTACATGTTCTCTTCACAAATTAAGGAAACCAAAAAAGGAAGGATAGTTACTAGAAATTCCTAAAATAAAACCAAACTGATACCAATGATGCTTCAAAATTGAAACTCCCTTTTAGTAAACATATATTAAATAAAACAAAAAGAGGGATGGAGATACATTACAGTTAATGATACCATCTAATACCAATTGGTGCCAATTATTGTATTCTCAAAAAATACAAGTATTTTTCAAACACAATAGCTCCAATCACCATTTGATTCTCCATTTTGAGCAAAGGGTGAGGAGCTTCCAAACCTACAAAACTAAACTTTCTTTGGTACCCATTTTCTTTTAGGTCCAAGGGAGTCAGTAGCATAAACATGCTCATCTCTCAACCTGACATAGCAAAAGTATGCTTTATGGCCAAAATTTCCACAATAAAAGCATTTCCAAACAAATGCTTTCTTCAACTCATTTGTAGAGCATGAGTGAGGTGGCTTCCTAAAATATTGATGCATAACATGAGAAGGAACCTATGCATTCTTACAATACTTGGTTCCATAAATAAAGGCATAACTTTCCTTTAGCCTACGAGAGTGAAGACAGTTATGATCATGCACATGAGTCTTTTGTATATGCACCCTAAAATGAGTGTTATCATGTGTAATTTTTCTTCTAAGGGCAAAATGCAACACATTTTGCCTTATTGGCTTATATGATGCATATATTTAAGTGTGGTTAGCCTTTTTCTTAGGCTTTTTAGTGTATGTAGGTGCTAGTGTTGTGCTCTTAGGATTTGCATTTGTATTAAACAATCATTTTATTTGAAAAGAGTTTCATAAAATTTCTTTTCAGTGTTCAACTCTTCATTTTCCCTTTTCAAAGCATCAATTTTCATTTTCAAATATTCTCTTTCATTAGAATCTAAGAAAAGTGCTTTTGAAAGCAATTCCTTATTTTCTTTTCTCAAATAGTCAACTTCTTCTAGAAGCACATCTTTAATTTTTAGAAATTGAGGAAATTTCATTATTTTAATAACTCATTTTCATTTCTCAAAATCTTGTTTCTATAAAAAGATTTGTCCAAATTATCATTTGTTGATTTTAAGGCCTCAATCAGATTTTCTACTATGAATATGTTTTTGATATCATCATCATGTTTACATACTTCATTAAGAAAGTACCTATTCCATTCATCCTCCATGGTCATTAGACATCTAGCTTTCGCTTTCCTTTTGGCCTTCCTCTTTTTTATCCTTTTGTTATACGGGAATTCATCATCACTTATGGATATGGAATTCATTAAGCTATTTCTTCTCTTTTCCTCTTAATAATGGTCTTTTAGCTCTTTGACATACTGCTTCCTCTAGTTTGAGTTGGTCCATTTTTAAGAAAGATTCCATAGGAAGAAGACTTAATGGTTGTTATGACTGTATCCCTCTGGCACTTAAGCTTTAATAGAGGTTAAGCTCTAATACCAATTGTCAAAATGAAAGCCAATAAGGCAACCCAAGAAGGGGGGTGAATTGGGTTGTAAACAAAAACAAAAAACACAACCAAATATTATGGAAGCAATAAACACAAATCAAACATAGAGTTTTTATAGTGGTTCGGTAATGTGCCTACTCCACTCCCCAGCTTTCACTTAGGCCTTTCTATTTCTTTTTCAAGGCTCAAGAAAAACCTTCCATTTTCTAGGCTAAGGAAGATCCTTCCCTTTTACAGGTTCAAGGACAACCTTCCCTTTTTAAAGGCTTAAGAAGAACCTTCCCTTTTATAAGCTCATGGACAACCTTCCCTTTACAGGCTCAAGAAGAACCTTCCCTTTTTCAGGATCAAGGATAGTCTTTCCCTTGGTATTTTTTTAAGCATAATACCAACCTTTACTACCACTAGCAAGAATAAATCCAAGCAGTGTCAATGCTTCTCAAATCAAATAGCAAATATATTATTAGTGCTCAAGAAAAGCCATTTTTAAAAGAGCAATAAAAGCAATCTCGCTCTACCCAAAATACAAGTAACACCCAAAAAGATTTGCATAAAGACTTGTTAAAACATTTATAAGTTGTTCACAAAGTTTCTACAAACTTTTCTAACCTCTAGTCTTTAAAATGCTCCTTATATAATAAAACTGCAAAACTAGCCATTGGAATAGTTGATGTTATGTCTGATAGCCTTTCTGCAAAACTAGATGTTAAAGGTTACAACACTTATTATTCTTCATCAACCTTTATTCAACTTGTAATGATTACTTTGAATGTTTGTTTACCATCATTCAACGTCTATTGGCTTTGACTACAGTACTTGTTAGAGTAAGAATAATGCTCATTGTTCATTTCTAGAAAGCTTAAACTTGGAGAATAATGCTCGTTGTTCATTTCTAGAAAGCTTAAACCTGGTGCTCTATTTTTCAAACATTGCATAGTTTCTTTCCACATCCATTGGGAATATGTAAGGCCTATTGCTAGGCCAGATCGATGCTAATTGCAAAACTTTAACACTCGTGTTGAGGTCTAACACAGCTTAACCTAGTGCACTTCTCCAAAGCCTGTTATAAAGGGATAACACTCATTGCAAGGTCTAAAAGGCTTTAGCTATTTGCAGCATCCAATTAACATCCATTGTCCATCCTTTAATGTCCATTGAATGTTCCAACACCTATTATAAAGGAAAAATGTCCATTGCTAGGTCTATAAAACTTTGGGCATCTGTAGCACATCTTCAATGCTTGTTGTGTGATTGCCAATGACCGTTGGAAATGTTTAATGCCTATTGAACTTGCACAATGGCCATTGAACTTGTTCTAACCTTTTAACATTCGTCAAGTCTTGAGGTCGCATGTTCTCCAAACATTCTCCTTCTAGCATTTATGACAATCTCCCCCCTTAACGTTCATCACATCTGTTCAAATCATCCAAAAACATTAAAGTATAAACATTATAACTTCTCTTAGTTTTGTTATGATTCAAAACACATCATTCAAAATAGATAAATGAGTCCAATGCCATGGAGTCGCATATTCTCCAAATATTCTCCCCTTAGCACTCATAACATATTCCTTTTTAGTTTGTTTCATATTTCTAGAATAAGATTTACATCTTTTAGTCCTAGTTAGTAAAGCATTGCAATGCTTATTAATAGGCCATTCAAACCATGTTTTTGGCATTCAATTTTGATCAATATAATTTAGATCTTCTTATGAGAAACTATTTTTCTCTTTAGTTCTTAAAAGAAATTGGTGAGATTATTTGAGTGAAAGCTTAAATAGCTTTGCAAACTTGTTTAATTCTAAACTTAAAATTGACTTTGGATATTAAACATCCTTTAATTCTTTATAACATAGGTTGTTAGATACAAGTCATCTAGAGGTCTAGTTGGGAATTAAAGTCTTTATTTGATTCTTGAATGTTCCTTAGGCAAAAATAATAACATTGCATATAAGTTTGGGAAAAGTTACCCATATTCATATCATGAGGTGATTCAAAAGGCATGAGGTGATTCAAAAGGCATTGGAAGTTAATAAATAGGGCCACAACTTTCACATTTTATGTTTGAGCTAATTTGATTGAATTTAGGGTTAAGAAGGTAACATTTTTGCATATCTATGCGTACGCCCATACAATCATCTAGAAGTTGAAATTGCTCCTTTACACACCCATGCAACTTCCCTATATGTTTTTACACTTCTCCTATGCACCTTTCGAAATTGGAATCAATTTGGAATTATTTATTTGCATGTTTATGCATATATATGCATGCCCATATAACCCCTACAAGGAAAATTTGGGGCTTACTAATCACTTGCAATTATGTTAATAATGAATAATATTGACATATTAGTCATTATTAAACCTCTAATTCTATCATTCATTCATGTTCATTAATTATCATTTCTTAGATATGCTTACTTACATATCTTAACTTACACTTACTTCCTCATTATGACTTAGTATCTTTTACCTTCATATCTTCTAATCATTCTTTATAACTCATATTATATATGAATTAATCATCATTATATTATTAAAATGATCAACATTTCATCAAATTTAGCCTCCTCATACTCATCACTTAAGGGAAAGATTCCTTATTTATGAGAGACCCCTAAGAACTAAGTTTTGGGCCTTGTAAATTGCTCGTTCTTACATAATTCATCCTTGAATTCTTATATCATTCATGTCTAACTCCTTTTTCTGTTTATTCCTATCAATCTTAGATTATAAATAAATAATCCAAGCTGACTTATGTTTATTCCTAAGGAACACTAGACTCTAAGTGATTTAAAATCTTTTAAAATGCTCATATAACTTATAAATTCATTTAGAACATTTTTTTAGTTTCAAATCTCATCTTAAATTTTGGAATGACTTGTTATGATTATGAAGGGGCACTACATACCCATAACTAAGTATCTCATTTACCCCTTTTTGGTTGAGAATAAATCCCAAACCCTTAAAATTTATTCCATCCTTTTCTAGTAGTCTAAAGGATAAACATAATTGAGTAGCCTCAATTCCTACTCTTAACTTTATTTCTTATGCTTTGATGTCTTTACTTATCATCATTTCCATGTCCTATCTTTTATTTCACTTAACTATTCCTCATCTTTCTATCACATCATCATATCACTGTAAGCACATGATTAGCTTCACGGTTGCACTTAAACTAGTGGAATCTTACTTGCGACTTCTTCCTTTTATCGACTAACGAGGGATCAAAGAGGACATGGGTCATTATGTTGGTAATGACCCTAAGGTATGGCACGTGATTAGACCATCAGTGGATCCTTTTATGCCTTGCATAATTTCAAAGCCCTTAGTCCAAAATGGTGGTCATTAGGGGAACTAAAGTGTGATAGTACATTAGTACCATCCCTAAAAATATGGAGTCACCATTCAAATTTAATAAGGAAAAGAATCTGGGGAAGACAAAATCTAAACTTAATCTAAGTCAATTAGAAGGCCTATTTTGTCTTCACCCCATCAGAGATCGGGTTTAAAAATTGGGTACGACTTGGGAAAGAGGTTAGGCACCTCTAAACCGTACAGATATTGGGATTCGGCCTTTGAGCATCTTTGTTTCACTTTTAATATTTTAGTCTAGTTATTGATTAGTCCTATTAGTGCCCTTAAACATACAAATAAGCATGATTCATTTAAACATATCAAGTCATCAACTTCAAGGGGGGAAAGGATCATGCATCATGGTAAAGGGGTATCTTGCATGCATCCATTATCCACATATATTATTTAAGATAGAAAGGGGGTCATACATCATGGTATAGGGTACAAATGCATATATCATCATCCATCCATACATAAACATCCATAATAAGGAAGGGGGTCATGTGACATGGCATAGGGTCTTAACATGTATCATCCATTCACACACATAATCATATAATCCATATGAGATAGTGGTTAGGACCAAGTTCATGGCCTAATTCCCAATAATCACACCTACACCTAAATGAAGAAATAAGTTAATAATAAATCAATAGGAAAATAAGTGAAGAAAACTTAAAGTAACCAAAAGGACAAATCAAGATCCATGGTGACCATCTTATCATAGCTCCAAAGTCAAGGTATCCTAGCATACATTCTAAGTCCATAATAATGCATTCCATCATTATAAATTAGAATATAACATAATATAACATGATCAAGATGCATATATCATGAAATTCTTGAAACCTTAAACATGAAATGCTAATTACTATGAAGGACATCACATGGCATAAAGCAAAGATTCAACATAAGTGAGATCATAAGGTTGATGTACCCTCCCTCATATTGCTCACAAACAGCAAAAAAAAAAAAAAACTCATGGCACAATTAACTATTATAAAAGCTAGGATGTCAAATCAAAAGGAGAAATTAAATAACTAAAAAAACTATTCATATAACTAGCACATGAACTCCAACACTAAGAAGGCTTTTCAAGGTTAAGGGAATCTCAAGTTTCTCACTTGATCATAGCCTCTCAATATCTAAAATAAAACTAAAGCATAATTTCAACATCGAAGAAAAGATAGAACACAAAGCATTTAGATAGAAAGGTATAAAAATCATTTGAAAAACAAACAAGACTATTTTTAAAGTGAATAAGGGTCCTATGTCATTAAACCTCACCTTAGTATGTCATTAGAGTCACAAAATACCATAAATAAGGTGCTCTAAAAAGAAAGAAATTTGAACGAAGAGAAGAGAATAACTTTGTAAAAAAAATTATCAACTAGAAATGTTGGGTTGTACAACCCAATATTGGTGTTATATAGCCTACTATAAAAGGTTGTATAACCCCTATTTTCTGGATTTTAGAAAATAAATGAAAAAAATGAAGAAAGAAGAGGGAGTTGAAGGAGTTCTAGAAGCTTTCTAGTGAAGCCTTTGCCTTTATAGACACGCAAAGTGTTATATATCCTAAAAAATGCCTAGAAAATGTACAAAGAGTGAAGAGAAAGACCTAGTTCTACCTTGAAATGAGTTGGGTGAGTTGGGGTTTTAGGGTTTTTTGTGTGTAAGGATCTTTGAGAGCTGATTTCTATAGTGTAATCTTAGGGATTTCCAAGCCTCTCCCTCACCTTTTAAATGGTGGGTATTTATAGGTGTTGGATGGGTGCATAGTGCTATAAATAGTTCTAATTACACCATGAACGCATCCAATCACAGAGAAGGAGATGAATGTAATAGTATTCAAGTTAACATATGTGTTGTACAACTAAGAATGGGTTGTAAATCCATCCATCAGGGTTGTGCATCCCTCAATAAGGGTTGTGCATCCCTATTTGTAGTCTATACATTCCTATTTTGGGATGGGATGTACATCCCAATTTTGTGGGATGTACATCCCTCTTAGCAGTATTGGTAGAATTTTTTAAGATCTCCTAAGGCATTATTTCTCTTCTTTTGGCTTTTCCCCTTGTATCTTAGGGAATAGGTTAAGTGATTTTTATCAATAGGCTATGTATATAGAGTTCCAAAATCTGATGCTTATAGTTTGCCCCCTATTTTGTGAGGCTTAAAAAATAACATTTAAAAATGGTTGTTTGAGCAAGTCTCAAGAAAAAAAAGTAGAGAATGCAAACATTCGTAAGGATACCTAAGGATATAGGTCTTCAACAGCTCTTTGAGCAAGTACCAAAGTGGTGTAGACAGCTCTTAAGCAACTTTTTAACAAGTACTAAAATCATTATGACAGCTTTCTAATAGGTATCGAGTGTTTTCATAACTTTTCAACAACTTTTTAGTAGGTACTGAAGGGTTCTGACAGCTCTCTAGTAGGTACCAGGTGTTTTGACAGCTCTTCTGTAGCTTTCGAACAGGCATTGAAGTGGTTATGGTAGCTCTCTAGCAAGTACTAAACGTTTTGACCGCTTTACATCAATTTTCTATCTGATATTGAAGGATTTTGATGACTTTTTAGCATATACTAGGTGTTTTGACATCTCTTCAGTAGCTTTCTAGCAGACACTGAAGTGGTTCTGACAATTATCTAGCAGGTATTAGGTGTTTTGACAGCTCTTCAATAACTTTCTAGTAGGCACTAAAGTAGTTTTGATAGTTCTCTAGCATATACCTGGTGTTTTGGTATTGGATAATTGACTTCTTATAGTTATTAATGCTCTTACACTTTCTTTATGGGTGTTTCAGTCTTTTTGACTGATGGTTCTATCTCTGAGATGCCCTTTGGGTGGTTTTTGCATCATTCAAGTTTTCTAGCATTTGCAAAATTGGATCCATATCCTTATAGCCTTTTTGGGCATCTTGAAGGTTCATTTTTGTCTCAAGGTAATAGGTCTGGGCCCTTAGTGCCATAGGAAGTATTTCTTTGGCTTTTGCCCTTTTGGGGAGAAAATAGTTCCTTTTGGAAATATTACTAAGACCTTGAAGGGGCAAGCTTGTCATTGAATGATATTTTAGTAATTTCAGTATAATTACACTTTATAGAAATTTAGAGGCATTTTGGTAATTTGGATGTGTTTGGACTCTTTGGGAAGTTGGGGAGCTAGAATTAGGCTTAAGGGAAATTATCTAGACTTGGGCTTCAAGGAATGCCAGGGTATTTTGGTAATATAGGTTGAAGGACAAGAATTGGGTTTAATGTGCTAAATAGAGAGATAGGCCTACTACAAGGGCTAGATCCCTTTGACAATGTATTTTTCATGTGTTTCACAAAATAGGTATTAATGTTGTCTTATGCTCAAAGCGCCAAAGAGAGGTTATCCATTCTGCTCCAGGAAATGAAAGTTGTACAACCTTATAGGGCCAACCCTTTACTATAGAGTCTTGTTCTAAACTTGCACTTCTCAATTGCTACCTTCAGCTTTTAGACCATGTCAGGAACCTTTCTGAGGTCTCTCTCACCTTAAATTTGGTCTGACTTACCATGGGTGGGTCTTTCTGCACTCCGTTACCTCTTTTATGTTCGTCTTATCCTACACTTTTTACATGCTGCCTATGATTTATATGAGTCCATTACCTATACCTTCTACTTTAGGGATACAGAGATTTGCCTTTGGTAGAGGAGTTTAGCACCATTCTTGACTGTTGTGTCATGGTTGCCAACCAGATTGCTCTGCTTCAGTTGGAATACCCATATGTTTAAAAGATTGTGGAGCTATTTGATATATTGCATTAAAAAGTGCCCAGGTATATGTTTGGTGAGGAGAAGATCCTCATGGCTCATTTTATCACTTTTTTTTCCCTTCAAAGGTCATACTCGGGTGACTCAGGCTCGTACTACAGCTGCCATTTTGATGGGTGAGAAACTATTGTAGAGGGATGATGGGGAAATCGATTTACAAATCTTGCTAACCTTGGAGGGAGCTAAGTTAGGAAGAACTCCCATACCGCTGATTTTGGGCGAGACTATCATGGGACTTGATAGAGTGGCTCTCAATGTTAGTGATTCATTTACAAAGAGTTCGTTGTTGCTTCAAGTAAGAATTCCTCTTGCACTAATTTTTCTTCTTTCTTTCTTTTTTTCCCTTTTTTATTTTTTATTGCCATAACTTTTGTTTAGACCGCTCTTGTAAGTTCTCAATCGAGTGGATTGCTTAATTTTGTTTAGGCTGCCCTTTCAGATTTTCAACCTAACGAGCATATTTATATTTTTCTCTTCTCTTCTTTTTTTCTCTTCTTCGTCTTCTTCTTTTTTTCTTTCTTTTCTTCTTTTAGATATGGTTGTAAGAGAGATTAAGCTTATTGGCTACCTCGACCATGGACGCGAGGCTTTACTATCCACAACAATATTCAAATCGCCATCTGTTAAGGCTGGTTGTTGCCAAGAATGTGTGGATGTCCCACATCACTATCACCAATATCAGTTGGAGTTATTTGTGGTGGAATTTGTCATATGTTACCCTGAGGAGTTATAGGGATTACGTCATTCTTCCTGCCTTGGCTTTAAGCACATTTTATGATTCGACCTATGTGTACTGCTAGTTCAACATTCCCCAGCTCGAGGTCTAGTTCCTCTCTTTATTCAAGGAGGGCCCTTTGACTTAGCATTTCCCATACAAGGTTGAGGCTATTTGGACCATTCGCCATATTTATGACTTTTACACTAGTTGAGATACTCAGCCTGATGATGACACATACTATATGGCATGGTTATGCATTAAGGACATGTATGATAGAATTTACTTTAATTATGTAGTGAACCATTTACATTTTGCACATTATACATTAAGTGAATGCATAACTTCTACTTTTAACATTGGCACACCAGACCATCTATTTATCTTGCTAACTCCTTATTCGTTCATCCTATTTTTTCTATTGTCTCCAAGCTATCCTCTCAAAAGGTCCCTTAGTGGTCGATCACACTTTTTCAACTTTTACTTATGTTCATTACATCCATTTTTTATTTATGCTCCAACATTTGCACAAGCTACCCTTTCAGATTTTCAACTTAATGAGCCTTTCTATTTTTCTTTCTTTTCTCTTTTTTTCCTTCTTCATTATTTATTTATGCCTTAATTTTTATCTAAGCTACCCTTTTGGGTTTTTGACTTAGCAGGCTATTTCACTTTTCTCACACCTCACACAAAGTATTTCTTTAGCTGATCTAAGTTCTCCAACTTAGTGAATTCATTCCCATCCATATCTACTAGCTTTACTGCTCTACTTGAGTATATTTACTTGACTACATAAAGGCCTTCCCAATTTGGTCAAACTTTCCCATGGATCTTGTGATCGTGGTCGAACTGCCTTCAACACTAGATCACCAACCTTTATCATGTTTAACTTAATTTTCTTATTGAATAAGCAGGCTTTCCTAGCCAGATATAACGAAATATGATACATGGTCTTCAACCTTTTCTTATCCAACAAAGCTAGTTGTTTAAGTATACTCCATACCCATTGGTACTCGGGGATGCCAAACTAAGCTAATGCCTATAAGGATTTCACTTCCAACTCAATCAGTAACAATGCCTTTATTCCATAAACTGTATATACGGCGTAATCTGAGTCGATGTCCTTATCGTTGTTTAATATCCCTATGAAGGAAAAGGTAATTTCTTAGACCAGTCCTTATATGTTTCAATTATTTTGGTAAGGATGTTCTTGATGTTCTTATTTCTTACTTCAAATGCTTTGCTAGCCTGCAGTCTATGAGGTGATGATTTGTAGCGCACCACCCCATATTTTCCCAACATAATCTTAACCTCTACTTGAAAATAGACTTCATTGTCCACAATAACATGGTGCGACACATCATAGCAGTAGATAAGGTTTTTTTTTAATGAATCGTGCCACCTACTTTGCCCCCAATATATTGAAGGCTTCAGCCTCTACCCACTTTGAAAAGTAGTTCACTACTACTATAACATATTTATGCCCCCTTTATAGAAGTTGGTCTAATTTCTCTAATCACATCAATCCCTATGCTACAAAGGGCCAAGGCGAGTTCCAGTTATGCAACTTGATTAGTGGCAAATGACCAAGTCTACCATGAACTTGACACTTGTGGTACCTTCATACCTTTTGAATACAATCGAGGTCCATAGTAGTCCAGTAGTATCCTGACCTTAGAATTTTCTTTACCAACACCTTACCAATCATGTAGGGACTGCAAATCCCTATATGCATCTTTTCTATGATCTTACTAGCCTCTTCTTTCGTCATGCATCTAAAATGAACCCCATCAAACATTATTTTCTACAGTACCCCATCATAAGCACAAACTAAGTAGATGACCTTCAAATCACCTCTTTATCATCTTTTTTAGCCTTTTCAGGGTACTCGACATTTTTCTAAATACCTTTGTATATCAAAATACAAAAGATGATTCTCCATTCGTACTTACATCACCCCTCTACCTTATAACAATGCATCTTGGACCAAAGTGTGATTAATGGTTTCATACGCATTGCCTCTGGCCCATTTTAAATAGAGACTAGAGTAGCCAAAACATTAGCCATTATAATTTCTTTTCTTGGTAGATGATGAAATGTGACCCTTTAGAAATTATGCATTAACTCTTTTATATGCTCTAGGTATGGGCCCAAACATTCCTCTTTCAATTCTCGTTCTACTATTACCTGTGAAATGACCAACAAGGAGTCTTTAAACACCTTAATTGTCTTAACTCTTACTTACTTCAGGAGTTCGGGTCCTAGCACTCTATTTTGGAGTTGAAATTGGCCATCATCTTCTTTATGTTTTCTAACGGTATGGTTAGCTCCATGATTGAATAAACTTTTTAGATTAGACTCAAAGTCTTACTTTTTCTAGCAAGTTGATTGTCTTTTCTCTTCCATAAGGGTTTGGATAGAGCTATTATGGCTGCGAGACAAGGGTTATCATTATGATGCATAAATAGGTAATTAATGCATGTATGTATGTTATGCATAAATCATTTTGCACAAGATCATTCGAACCTTTTTTCTTCCACATGGGAGGTCTAGTGGCTCTTTCCTAGGTAGGGTCTCATTTTTATGCCATCATGGGGCATAGAATGTATGGGGTGACCTCAGACCAAGAAAAGTTTAAAGCCTTGAAAGAACATATACACAAAGGAAGAACTCTTTTATATCACATGAAGAAATATGTACAAGTGAAAAATATAGTCCCTTTAAAGAGATAATGATGTATATAGAAAAGTATTTACATAACGGGAAAAAGGGGAATACATAAGTATTTACATATGAAGAATAATTACATCAAAGGAGATGAGGTTACATTTATGCTTATAGTAGGGAAGCCTAACTATGTTCTTTAAGAACTTTCACCCTTCCTTGAAGAAATGCAAATAAGAAGAGTGACTTATTCTAAGGTACTACCGGGTCCTACATGCGCATAATGGTTAAAAGGGTTATTATAGTCAATGGCTCTCATAAGTGTCGGGGTGCTTATCAGGATCCCTCATTTGATATACCTAAAGGTACTTGGCTCATAAGTGATAAACCCTCCCGCAATCTTTTAAGCCTGAGTGGAGTTTAGGTCTCAAGTTTGGAGAACCATTGGTTTGTCTAAGGGCACCTAATGTACATGGTGAAGTGTAAAGGCTATATGAATGCAATAGACTTACTTAATAACGAGTTTAAAATATTAAGTGAACCAAAGATTAAACACGAAGTCAATTTAGGGTCCCTAGTGAAGTCGCCATTATGAGCGCCTCAATTGGTTTCATGATTACAAATGAGATCTTGCTTGCGATTATATCCTTTTATCGACCAACAAGGGATTGAGAGGATAGGGTTTATTACATTGGTAGTAACCCTAAGGTATGGGACATGATTAGACCATTAACAGATCCTTTTAGGTCTTGTGTAATTTCAAAGCCCTTAGTCCAATATGATGGTCATTAAGGGACCTAAAAGGGGACAATACATTGGTACCATCCCTAGAAAATATGGAGTCACCACCCAACTTTGGCCGAAACAAGAATTCAGGGAAGGCAAAATTTGAACCTAATTTAAGTTAATTAGAAAACCCATCTTCACCCCATTAGAGATCAAGTTTGAAAATTGAGTATGACTTAAGGAAGAGGTTAGGCATCCCAAACTGTCCAGATATTGGGATTCGACCTTTAGGCATCTTTAGTTCATTTTTAATATTTTAGTTGGTTATTGATTAGTCTTATTAGCACCTCCTAAACATACACCTAAGCATGATTCATTTAAATAAATCAAGTCATCAACTTGAAAGGGGGAAGAGATCATGCTTCATGGTATGCATACATCCATCATCCACATATATTATTTATGATTAGAAGAAGGGTCATGCATTATGGCATAGGTAGCATGTATATATCATCATCCATCCACACATAAACATTAATAATGAGGAAAGGGGTCATGTGATATGGCATAGGGTCTTAGCATGCATCATCCATTCACACACATAATCATATAATCCATATGGGATAGTGGTTAAGACCAAGTTCATGGTCTAATTCTAAGTAATCACACCTACACCCAAATGAAGAAATAAGTTAGTAATAAATCAATAGGAAAATAAGTGAAGAAAACTTAAAGTAACTAAAAGGCAAAATCAAGATTCATACTGACCATCTTACCATAGCTCCAAAGTCAAGATATCTTAGCATATATTCTAAGTCCATAATAACACATTCTATCATCACAAATTAGAATATAATAAAATATAACATGATCATGGAATGCTTGAAACCTTAAACATGAAATGCAAAGTACAATAGAGGACATCATATGGCATAAGGCAAAGATTCATCTCAAGTGAGATCCAATGTTGATGAACCCTTACACATATTGCTCATAAAAAGCTAAAAAAACTCATGGCACAACTATTATAAAAGCTAGGATACCAAATCAAAAGGAAATATTAAAGAACCAAAAATACTATTCATATAACTAACACATGTCCAACACTAAGAAGGTTTTCATGGTCAAGGAAAGCTTAAGCTCCTCACTTAATCATGGCCTGTCAATATCTAAAATAGAACCAAAGTATAATTTTAAGACCAAACAAAAGAAAGAACACAAAAGCATTTAGATAGGAAGGTAATAAAACCATTTGGAAAACAAATAAGACTCTAATTTTAAAATGAATAAGGGTCCTAGGTCATTAAACTCACCTTATTTTGCCATTGGAGTCATATAATATCATATAAAAGGTGTTTCAAAAAGATAGAAATTTGAAGCAAGAGGAGATAACAACTTTGCAAAAAAAAAAACTTTCTACCGGGTAAACTAGGCTATATAGCCCAATATTAGGGTTGTATAACCCAATATTAGGGGTTATACAACCTACTATAAAGGTTATACAACCCTTCTATAAAACAAAAGAAAAAAAAAAGGAAAAAGAGGGAGTTTGGGGAATTTTGGATGTTTTCTAGTGAAACCTTTACCCTTAGAGGAATACAAAGTGTTTTATGTCCTCCAAAATGTCTAGGGAATGTACTAAAATTGAAGAGGAAGACCTACTTCTACCTTAAAATGAGTTAGGTGAGTTTAGGTTTTAGGGTTTTCTATGTTTAAGGTTTTTTAAGAGGTGATTTTTACAAAGTAACCTTAGGGTTTTCTAAGCTTTTCCCCCACCTTCAAAATAAAGGGTATTTATAGGTGTTGGATGGGTGCACAATGCCAGAAATAGTTTTGATTGCACCATAGATGAATCTAATCACAAAGAATGAGATGAATATATTGGAATTAGGGTTTGCACATGGGTTGTACAACTAAGAATAGGTTGTACATCCATCCATCAAGGCTGTGCAGCCCTTGGGTTTAAGGGGGGACCAATTCCAGAAGATTTTAAGGATTAGGGTTTAAGGTAGGGTTGTACATCCATAAATGAGGATTATACATCCTTATTTATGGGCTATATATCTCTATTTTTGGATGGGATGTATATCCTTTTAAGTAAGATTGGTCGTGGGTTTAGATATGGGTTTTAGCTTGGCTTTAATCTTTGTTTTGGGTTTTTCTAAGGTCTCTCAAGTCTTTGTTTCTCTTCTTTTGGATTTTCCCCTTGCATCTTAGGGAATAGGTTCAGTGATTTTCATCATGGGGTTATGCATCCAGAGGTCCATAGGCCGATGCTTATAATCATTTTATCATACTATTGATATTCAATATCATCACATCATTTTATTTTTCATAACATTATGTCATTTCCTATTTCTTATATCATATTATAAGAATCAAACTTTAAACCTCTAAATGCAAAGCCTGATGATGAAAATCACTTAATGCATCCCCAAAATGAAAGGAGAATTGCCAAAGTAAGAGATAAGGCCCTAGAAAATCTTAGAGAAACCCAAAAATAAGCCTAAGACTAAAGCCCAACACCAAGCCCATAACCAAACCCCAACATCCCAGCCAGAGTAAATGGGTTATATAGCCTATTAAACAAGTTTATATAACCTACATCCAAGGTTGTACAATCCTCTTTTAAACCCTAACCCCTAAAACTTTCTATAACTGGCCCCTTAAACCTTTAAGTTATACATCACTAACAAATGGATGTATAGCCCATTCTTGGCTATACAACTCATGTACAAACCCTAATCCTAAGAGATCTATCTCCCTCTTTATAATTGGATATAAACATTTGCAACCATAACCATTTCTGACTTTGTGCACTCATCCATCGCCTATAAATACTATTTCATTTGAAAATGGAAGGGAGGCTTGGAAAACCTTAAGGTTACTCTGCCAAAATTTCTCCTTAACTCATACTTAACCAGAAATACTAACCTTGGCTCTTTCTAATCACTTCTAAGGTAAAACAAGGCATTTTGTTTTAATCATTACGCATTTCTTAAGCATTTTGGAGGATATTAAACTCATTGTGTGCCTCTAAGGGTAAGAAAACACTTAAAGGCATCCAGAGGAACCCCCTTTCCCCCTTCTTTCTCTTCTTCTTCCTTTCTTTCTGTTTTCAAAAACCTAAGAAATTAATGTTGTACCGACTTAAGTGTAGTCAATACAACCTAAGAATTAGGTTGTATATCCCAATATTAGGTTGTGCAACCCTATCTTCTTACACTAATTTTTAGAAAATTTTCCTTTTCTTTATTAGATTTCTCCTTTTAATGTTACTTTTTATGATCTTTTATAACTCTAATGGTAGAATAGGAGGACGCCTAATGGCTAAGGACACTTATGCATTTCAAAAATAGAGTTTTGATAAGATTTGAAATGGTTTTCATGCTTTATCTTATGTTAATGTTTGTATTCTTGCATTTTAGTTTGGTGATGATTTTTTGTTCTATTTTAATCACCTTAGGGCAGTGACCGAGTGAGGACTTAGTGTTCCAAAGATCTTGAGAGCTCTTCTTGTGATTGTGTTTATGTTTAGAGCATGTAAATACAATTTTGGCCTTGTAATATCACCTTTGCTAATGTCATTCTCACACTTGTGATGGTTAGTAGTGTCTATAACTACCATAGCTCTTTTGGAGTAGCAAAAGAGAAGGATCATCAACCCTAGGACCTCTTTTATAATAATTTAGCCTTATACCATTGAAGATCCTCCATTATGCTTTGCATGGCATGTTTATGGTATCTTTCTCCTCAATAATTCATATACTTATGTTCTAATGTTTTAATGTTTTCCATGTGATGTTAAGATCCGATATTATAAACTTAGATGCATACTTAGGAACCTTTGCATGAGAAAGATGGTAATTGTGTTATGTTTTTTCTTTGTGCTTTGATTTCACCCGGTTTGTCTTATAACCCTTTCACTAATTGATTTGTTCGCTTTTCTTAAATGTAGGTGTTCTTACTTAGATTAGACTATGAATTTGGTCTTGACCATCATTCCATGTGATTATGAATGATTGTGATGTGTGGTGTGTATAGATATGCATGATAATCCCTATAACATGATGTATGACCTTTTCTTCTTTTGAGATGATTATGCCTGAGTTGATGTATGCATATGTATGACCCCTACACTATGATGCATGACCCCATTCCCCTTTGGATTGATGGAATGATTTCATTGACTTGATTGTGCTAGAAGCATGCTTAGGACCATTAATCGGACTAATTAATAATTCGATTAAAATAATTAAAAGTGAACTAAAGATGCTCGAAGGCCAAATCTTAATATTGAGGCGGTTTAAGGGTGTCTAACCTCTTCTCTAAGTTGTACCCAATTTTTGAACCCAATCTTTGATAGGTTAAAGACAAAATGGTTCTTATAATGGACTTAGATTAGGTTTAGATTTTGCCTTCCTTGAATTCTTGTCCTTACCAAAGTCTAGTGGCAACTCTGCATTTCCTAGGGATGGTATCAATGTATTGTCCCGTGTTTGGTCCCTTGATGACCATTACTTTATATTTAAGGCTTTCAATTATGTAAGGCTTAAAAAGATCCCCCATTAGTTCAAACACATGCCACATCTTAGGGTCATTACCAACGTAGAGACCTTTATCCTCTCGATCCCCCATTAATCGTTAAAAGGTTGGAGTTGCAAGCAAAAATTCCACTAGTTTGAGCAAAACCTGAGGTGCTCACACATATTATCATTTTATCATGTCTTATTCTATATCATCATATCATAACGTATATCATATCATTATATCACTATGCCATTCATATCATATCATATCATTATATCATCATATCATATCATATCATTATATCATTATATCATTATACCATTCATACCATTATCATTCAGATCTACTTATAACATATAACATATTAAAACTTATTCTTATGTTTCCTCTCATCATGTACTTATCTTTCATCTTTATAGATCTAATCATCTATAACATATCATAAAACAATCATATCATTTCATAACATATCATATATACATACTTTTCAATATCAAATGCCCAAATGCCATAATATACTAAGCATAAATTGTGCTTGAGTTTCATAACATCAAACATATAGGCTTACCATTAACTCTACATATTTAGTATACAACTCTTCACATCATGAACATACATAGCATTTCAATACTTAAATGCAGAATCCTAACTCTAGGAAACTGAAAGGAAATGAAGGAAATCCTATATCTTCATAATTTGTAGCTAATTATTGACATATATCTCTCATCATTTTTATTATCTCCTACCTCTGTCTATTTCTTTTTAACCTCAAAAGTCTGACCATATAAACCTTTGCTATGATAACATTTTATAATGACCTAGATTTTGGACCCTGGATTTTGGTCCATGTCGGCGCTAGGGAAAGGAAAGACATAAGGCCTCCAAAACCCATAACAAGCCTAATTACTCGTGATTAAAGGCTATTAAGACATCAATATTTTCTTTATCTTAATCAAGGTGTAAAATGCTAATTAAGCTCAATTCTCTTTTTAAAAATGAATATAAGAACACTAATTAACATTTAATTAACCATTAATCATCAAGAATTAAAATAAACAACTCATACACTTTAAGTGCTTATATGACTCCTTTTGAAGACAACATCACTTTTCATGTACTAGCACTTTATTTCATCTCTTCCATCACCACCAAGCTCATAAACACCATAAATACATATATTCAAATATAGAACAAATATATAATAAATATTGCATATTATATCTTACTTGAAATAAGAACATGAAAGTCACTAACATGTTTAAAAGATGGAAGAAGATGGATGAGCAAACTTGATTCTCTTAATCTTAATTTGGTAGCCATGGATGGACAAGAGGTTTTAGGAGGATTTTGGTGAGTTTTGAACTGCTAAAAAATTAATGAAAATGGGGTTGGAATTGTGTTTAGGTAGAAGATAAAGATAAGGAGATGTAAAAAGATTAAAATGCCCAAATGGAGTATTTTAGAAAAACTCCACCAAAAATTCTACTTCATATCCATAAACTTATGCTTTCACCCTTTTTCCTTTTCCTCAATACACTTAAAACACAATTTTTAGGCATAAGGAATAATGGAAAACAATGTTGAAGTCCTATTTAGGTATAAAATATAAATAAAAGGGTGTGAAAAAACTAAAATTGCAAATAGAGCATTCAAACATTTTGGAAGCTTAACTTCCAACCTTTTATTCATTTCTTTAACACAATTCAAATAACAACTCTAGGTATCTAAAATACATCTAGAACACATCATTTTCATGTCATTTAAATGCACATTAGGCAAACAAATTAGGTACACACTAAGCAAACATATGCAACAACATTAATACAATGTAGCTATGCAACTATCCAAGTCTTCCTTCCTTCCTTCCTTTAAGACACTTCAAATAAAAACTTTAGGCATCTAAAATAAATCTAAAATGCTTCATTAAAATGTCATTTTATCACATATTAACCACAATTATATACCTTAGTAACCATCGAAAATAATGCCTAACTTAGTTTATACCTTTGCTTCCATCATCCTTCTTCATTTCTTTTAACATATCCTTTAGCACAAATTTATTCCATATAAAATATTGACATATTCTTCATTATCAAACTTCTTATTCTATCATTCATTCATGTTTATTAATTATCATTTCTTATATATGCATACTTACATATCCTAACTTACACTTACTTCCTCATTATGAGTCATTCTTTATAACTCATATTATATATTAATTAGTCATCAATATATCATTAAAATAATCACCAATTCATCAAATTTAGCCTTTTTATGCTCATCACTTAAGGAAATGAGTCCTTATTTATACAAACCCCCTAAGAACCAAGTTTTAGGCCTTACATGGAACACATCGTAAAAGTCAATGGATGTAATTTGTCTAGAGCATCGGGTGGTAGATGCTAGCATCGATCGGTAGAGGAATCTTCGAGTAATGAATTCTCATCATGCAACTAAAATCACTTAATGTGGATGTTAGCTCGTCAATCTAAGGAAGATGGAAAGTGTAGGTGGTATCCATCCACCTCTATGTCAATGTTTGTGTGGTTATTGCATCACTATGGGAAGGCTAGTCTAGTAGTATCCTCATGAATGGAAGGAGCCCCATCTTTTTGATGCATATGATCACTTACACAAGTAATTATATGAACCACACACTGGTTGGTGTGATTGCCCCACTTCCCTTGCTAAAGGGGATATCACCCTTAAAGGAAAATGAGTCAGAATAAGATGTATTAATAAAAGAATATGATTGTAATAAGCAATATGAGATAAATCTAAGCAAACATAAAAAAGCTCAAACAGCTCATATTAAAAAGCTAAAAATCAAAACCACAACAATACAAGGTTTCAAGTATGTGTAGTATATATAAAATTATCTAAAAAGCTAACTTTTTTTATATTTTGCATTCAAAAATGCATAAAATACCAATTAAATTAAAAACGTGTAGAAAATCACGACCGTGTACGAAAATCAAGGCAAACATCATAGGAAAAACCCTAAGGTATATGTAACATCAAATTAGATAATTTTTAAACTAATCCTTTTTTTTTTCTTTTGCAAGAATACAAGAAATAAAGAGCAAAGCTCTAGTAATACTAGACAAACACAATACAAATGTTGGATTCACAAGCATCACAAATGTTAATTCGCAAAAATTGAACAAATTTATGAAAATTAAATTAATATATAAAATTTTACAAAAATTTATAAAATTCATGAAACTAGTCCATAAACAATTCAGAATTCACAAAATTTGACAAAATTTTAGTAATTTTTAAAAATAAAATTCATCAAGCCTTACAGGTACGTATTTCACTTTTCTATAATATTCTATGACTAACTTGAGTAATTTCAATGTGTAGGAATCAAAAAAATTAGGAAGGTAGCATAGATATGCAAAATGAGGTAATAATCAAAAAATAATTCCAAGAATTCCACAGATGAATGTTTTATAAGCCAGTTTAATTTTTGGAGACTATTGTAATGTTTGCATGCAAATCAAGGTTTATGATAATGCCTAAAATTTGAAAGTGCCAAAAAAAAAAAAGGAAAAAAGAAAAGTAAAAAAATAATAAAAAGGCAAGGATAGATAGCCTGCCACTCCGAAAGTAGCCTTAATTAGGCATGAGTACATGTCGTAAATGACATGCACCTCCTTGTACGACTCTAAACCCATTAGGCCCTATTTAGGACGGACGCATACGAAAGATCATCTCCCTTAAAAAGCTAAAAGTGAACATTTGGCATTGTTACCTGCTAAAAAGCTATTAAAAGAGCTTAGTACTCATTAGAAAGTTGTCAAGACATCTAGAAAATTTAATACCTACTTAAAGAGCTATTAAAGAGTTGTATCCCTTGGTATCACATTCTAGTGTTTACATTTATGATAATGCTTTGTTGTGTCATATTCAATGCTCACTTCTTAAATATTATTTTCCAAGCCTTATAAAATAAGGGGTAAATTGTGAGCATTGAATTTTAAGCCTTAGGATGCAAGTTCAATGATGAGAAACTATTAGAATTATTATTAAAGAATATGGGGAAAAACATAGCAAACAGAAGGAAAAAATATTTGGAAGAAACCTCAAATCAAACCAAACTAGACTTGAACTTGAAGAGGAAGCCTTCAATTAGTTGTACAACTAACTTAGTTATATAACCAACCACTTAGTTGTACATCTATGTCTCAAATCCTAATAGAGAGAAACTTGTAGAATAGTTTACCTTTGACTCTTAATTGTTTGTATAGTCAACCTCAAATCTATACTACCTACTTCTTATTTATACAAATAACTTGGAAATCATTTTCTCTAAAAGATTCTTTGATCTTATCTATTGGAGGTTAAGCATTGAGTGCAACTGGTGAACCTTTCTCATCTATAAATACCTCTCTTATTGAGGGATAAGGAGAGGCTTGGAGAACCCTAAGAATATTATATTGAAATACACCTACACCACAATTAAAACACCTTTTACTAATAGAAAATTCAAACACATAACTCACCAACCTAAGATTCAAGGTAGAAACAAGACTTTTGAAACTTGATTTTGCATTTTTCTCTTGCATATTAGAGGTTCATTTGCCATATTAGTGCTTATGAGGGCAAGGTACACTAAAAGGGCAACCAAGGCTCCATTTTTCTTCTTTTTTGCTCCATTCTTTTCTTTTCTTTTTTTCTCATTTTCCAAAAGTTATAGTCCTAATAGTCTATAAACACTTTATAATAGTCCATATAAATCACTGAGTTAGCTATACATATCATTAATTGGTTTGCACAACCAATTTTGATTGAGAAATAATATTGTTCTTCTCTTATTCTTTATTCATTTTCTCTTTGGTTTTAGGGTTTCTAGGAGACTTTTTGGAGCTCTAACAATAAAATATGGGTATGCCTTAGGATGAGCCATATTCTTCCAATAAATAGGGCAAAGATTAAGAAAAAAGGGCTTGGTTTTATGATTTCAATTTCTCTAATTTTTTCTTTTCCATGCATTTTTCTTTTCCTTTTCTTAACATGTTTTATTACATGTTATTAGGAATACGATTAGGAGAGAGAATTCCATTCCTAATGACCTTTTGATCTTGTTGTGTTAATGTTTACTTGTGTTGGTTAATTACTTTTATATATTCCTATCCTCATCACCATAAAGAAGGAGTGGCTAGTTCATTAGCTTGCACACTTCCTCCATTTTCATTTTGGGTGATTTTTAGTAAGGTGGGGGAGAGAGGTTTTTGCTTAATGACCACCATTTTTGTTTTCTTTCATGTTTAATGGATTATCTATATTCATGGCCTTATGTGAATCCATTTCCATTATTTTGATATCCTAGCTTCATTGATAGCTAAAGGTATTTGTAGGATACTCTAGCTCCTTTAGAACATTGGTGGAAGAGGATTTAATGATCCTGTGACTCCAAATTGGTGACTTTAGTCCTTGCCCAAGACTTCCCTTTTATCCTCCATATGCATTTTGTACATTTATGCATCATATGTTAATATTGTTCTTGATAACTTTTATTTGTGCTATATGTTAATTTATCATGCCACTTTGTTATTTATGCACAGAGAATGGACACAAAATGCATACTTAGGTCCTTTGGCTTTGAGTTGGATGCGTGTTATGATCTATGGACGTGATGCGAAGTCCTTGTTAGGTTGTTGGTACCATTAGAATTTAAGGTAGTTTAGGTCTTTCATTTTGATATTTAGCTTGATACTGACATGTGCTTTCTTTTGGTAGTTTAAGATGCATTTACTTTATACATTGCATATGTATTGATGTTAATCTATGCTAACCCCCCTGAAATCACGTATGTGTTAGTTATATGCCCTAGACTAATTTTTGTAATAGATATTTTCTTAATAATATAATGTTTGCATTTTATTAAATATCTCTTTTATTTTTGGTGAAATGATAAATTTCATGAATAGTTAATTCTACATAATGTTATTAAATATGTAACTTGATAGTAAAACATTTAAGTGTAAAGATTTCTATTCTAAATTGTCCATAGTTAATCATTATTGTTGGGATAATAATGAATGAAGACTAATATGTGTTTTGATTGATGACTCTTTTTTACTAGTCATGGAGATGTTATATTAAGTTAAACACATAAATATATGTTAAAAAACATTGTATTGGACCGACTCGCTATGAGAACACTATATAGATAAAATGTCATAAGTGATTTTCATGTAATAGTGTTAATTTAATTATCTAACCTAAAAATCATCATGGATTCCAATATAATGAACTTTATGTTTTGATACGGTCTAACATTATCTTTAATCAGATGATTATACAGATTAATATTGGATATAAGTAAATCATATAGAGAAATATGAATAATTAAGAAATAATTTGTCCTTCATATATTTATAAAAAATATATTTTTGGGTCATTCGATAAGTTAGATTGAAGAGATTGTATAATCATGCAAAAATGAATTGATAAAGTTTATTAACGTCATTTTATATGGTTTACTTGGAGATTGAAAAAGAATTGAACTGTATAAGAATGACATGATCGATGCCTTAAGTCCAATTGAGATATAATGTGACAAAAAAATTATAATATTATTTGTAAAATAGGTTAAGTTAGATTATTGACTATCACATAATTTAGATAGTCATAATGTCTTGTTAGAGACCATTTATGATTTATGGATCAGAAATAAGTTTTGGACCATTACCAATATTATATGAATTTATAAGGTTAAACACATAAAATAAACTCAAAGTGAAATTGGATTTTATTACTCTCTCTATTTATAATTAAGATAATTAAAAATAATATCTAAATCATTTAAGAAATCTATTTTATTTTAAAATTTAAAATAAAAATAGGATATTAGCTTATTTGAATACAAAGTTAACACACACACATATATATATAATTTTTTTTAAAATAATCAAAGTAAAAAACTAACTTATTTATATATCTAGACAATATGTAAATAATAATTTTCATTATTACTAAATTATAATAGTATTATTATTAAAAATAAAATTATTGTATAAAATATAAAGATGTTTATATATATTTTTTACTATTTAATTTTAGTTGTTGTTTTATCAATTGGGTGTACAAGGTAACTGTACAAATTTCTCCCAACAAAGTAAAGCAAACCTCTGAAAGACAGTAGAGAGGAAGTGTTCGATTAAAATTCTTCCCTTTGCCTTTTCCTTTCGCACATATTCTCGTCAACGCTAATCTTCTGATCACTTTTACAAGAAGAAATCATCTGTTCTGGATCTGATCCATCTGTACTGACTGTCATGGCCACCGCTGGAAATAAGAACATCAATGCAAAATTGGTAACTCTGCTTTTTCAGCTGGTTTTTGTGTGCTTTCACGAGTTATTTTCTAATCAGAATCTTTCCTCGTATTCTTAGTTATGTGTTTGATGCGAGTTTTGATGTGGGTTTTGCTTAGTTTTCAATAATTTTGTTCCTGGCCTATATTTCTGTGCAAATTCAGATGCGTCTTTGTTTTTATTTTTGTTCCTTTGAATTCTATCCGCTATTTAGTTTCCATTTTGTATTAATTTTATGTTTTTCTCAGATAGATTTGTTTTGTTTGGTTTGATTTTACGCACCCCCCATCTTTTACCCTCCCTTCCTCCTCGTCGCGCCCATAATTATAGAACTTTTCTGGGGATTTGCATCAATTTTCGGGATTGTCTGCTTTTCTATGTTTCGTGTCGGTGTGGGTTCGCATCTTGTGGAACAACTGTTCATTGTTTTACATAACCACTGCGAATTCTAATAACTTGGTAGTCTTTGGGGTTACTGTATGTTCAAAATTTCATGCGCAACAGAACTGAACTATTTGTAACTTGCTGTATGTTAAGTCAAATGAATTACTGAGGTTCTGGAATAGATGCAGTTTAAGAACCTATTTTTGGTTATGCAATTAAGAGCTTAAAGCATACCTTGGACTAATGTTTCAGGATTTGGCAATTTGTTCTTAAGAGGTCCTTGACACCTCAGTCTCTAGACGATTATTGATGTAGGCAGTCCAAGTTAATGGAGGAAAAGTAGCCCCGTTGTTATGAAATACATTTACTCTTTTTTTTTTTTTTGAAAAAAAACTGTTTAGTAAAAGATATTAGAAGATGTGATCTTTCGTGAATTTAAATCATGTATTGTGGTGTCTGTCGTGTGTAGTGGGAGAAGAGCTGTTGTAGCCACAAGGTGCTGAATGATTAATTGTTATGCAAGTTTTCTTTTGAACAAATTGCAAACAATAGCATGAACTTGACTAATCAAATACTGATTTTGAATGATTTACATTCATAATTGTGAATTAACTTAAAACAAAGATAGTGAAATTGAAGATGAAGTTAAAATAAGAAAAAGGAGCCTCTTTTTTGTGGTAAGAGTTTTGAGGGATTTAAGTACATGAAGGCTCTGAAAACATGAAAAATGGTAAAACTGGAAATTATGGGGAATGAAAGATAGAGAAGGCAGCCCAAAAAACAGGAGTTCATTTTATACTGATAGTGGCTGTTATTTTATTTGTCATGGTCTGCTAATGGCTGTTACCATTGCATCACCATTACTTTATGCAAATATTTTTTTTCCTTCCTGTTATGTGCAGGGAATACGAGTGCAGGATATTTGCATCTGTTTAATAAGCCACTAAAACCCTGAATCTCACTCTCAAATTTTTGTCTGCAACAAGCTCAAAATACTAATATTCCTGCTCCTTTTGGACATCAATCCTTTCAAGAAAATTCATTTGTTTTATACTGTATTTTTTTGATTAGTCTTACCTTTGCATTACATTAATAGTTCTTTTGTTCTTACTAATATGAGTAATTATTTGTGACATGATGCGGCTTCTCAGGAATTGCTAATGGCACGGGCATTGTGATTTTCATTTGTGCTTCAATCTTTTCTTCATGACAAAATTTGCGCAAGTTTATTTCTTTTCAAGTTTTGGGCACCCTTTTTGGCATATGTTTCCATGTCGTGTTTTTAGTTGACATTTTGGTTTTGACTACTGATTTTTCCCTTTAAAAGCTACTTCTTCTTTTAAAAGCTACTTCTTCTTCAAATTCTGCTTGTTGCTATTTGTAATTTTCTTTTAATGCTGCATATTTATTTGTACAATGATTTTTGTTCTGTGCTTCAGGTGCTTCTCGGGGATGTTGGTGCTGGCAAGTCTAGTCTTGTGTTACGTTTTGTCAAGGGACAGTTTGTTGAATTTCAGGTTGGTGCCATCATGGAATTTAAAAAATTATAAGAGGGCCATGGTGAAGGGAGGGAGTTTTTTGTTTACAGTATTGTGGATGTTCTTTGGAGCTTGACCATTGTTGTGTGATATCAGGAATCAACCATTGGTGCTGCCTTTTTCTCCCAAACATTGGCTGTCAATGATGCAACTGTAAAATTTGAGATTTGGGATACAGCAGGTCAGGAGAGGTATCATAGCCTGGCTCCAATGTACTATAGGGGAGCTGCTGCAGCAATTATTGTGTATGATATAACAAATCAGGTAAGATAAGGATAACATAATTGTTATGTGATGTTTTTTTTATGCACAGCATGCATTATCATTACAAAATGATTTTTATGGTTAATTTTTGACACTTAACATTGTCATTGAAGAATTACAACTTTGTCAGTGTGATGCTTATAGGGCTCATAAAATTTAGGAGTTATTTTAGTTTAAGTTTTAACAATGGAATTCATATTTTTATTGAGAACAATCTAATTAGGAAGATTAGGATTTAGTATTATCTACGAAATTTTTATTATGATTATGAATATTTTAAAATTTTCTTAACTATCTATTTAGTATTGGTTTTTAGTTTTCTTAATAAGGATTTCTAATCCTAGAAGGAATATGATTACTTAAAGCTTTAGAAAACCCTACATATCTAGTGATTTTCTAGGATATTGATAATGGATTTTGGTATCCTACTTGGAAGGTTTGGTGCCTACCATGGTTTTAAATCGTGGTCATGTGTAATGATAACATGGTTTTTTCGGGCATCACATAATGGTAACAGCCTACAGCTATACATTTTTTCATAAAAAATTGCAAAATGTTGCTACCTAAGAATATTGACATATATATATATATATATATATATATAATAAAGGCTTCATTCACTAATAAAGATTAGCATACAAAGTGGAAGAAATAAATTGCTGAGGATCATGATCCCAAAACAAAAAATTTGACATATGCCGCTCTTGCAAGAAGATGTGTGACATTGTTTGCAAATCAATAAGCAAAAACTAGATTGACTTTAACAATCATTTCAAGTTCCTTAATGTCATCAACAAAAATACCAAGAGTAGACAAAAGAAGATCTAACAACCTGAACTGCAAGGAGCGAGTTTGATTCCAAAACAAACATTAGATTGCTGCTTGTCCTTTACCCAGCCAAGAGCCTTATGAATGCTGCGAGCTTTCGCTATCAAAGGGTCTAAAGGACTTGGTAAAAATTTCAAACATCCAGCTACAAAATCACCTACTGAATTTCTAATCACACAGTCCATACCAATGTTATGAGTTTGGACAAAAATGGCAACATCTATGTTGACTTTGAGTCACCTTTGCTCAAGTCATTTCTGTTGCACCTCATCGTTGACATGTTGCATGTGCAAAGCATAACTGCGTTGCAGTCGAACTTTTGCAAGTTTCTATTCATTTCAAAAAGACATAGCGCTATAGACAATAGTCAACAATGATTAGACTTCGTTGATTTTGACAATCAAATTATGATTTGTCCACAAAGTCCAAGATAACATTGCCGATACCTCAACCTCCTTTAGGTTGCGTTTGTTAAATACGAGTTCAAGCTATTGTATTTATAACACTTGAAAGTGTACAAATCACTTGAGTAATATAATAATCAATTGAGGGGTGTGCAAACAGTTGGTTTGGTTTTTAACTACAATTAGTCAAACCAAATTTTTTATTTTTCTTATTGAATCGAACAAAAATTTTTGAGCAAAACGATTTAACCGAATTTATAAATATACAAACCAAACCGAGTTAAATCAATAAAATTTCGGTTTAATTTAACTAAATTATATGTATTTTAAGTTTGCTTCTGTTCAAATTGGTCTGATTAATAATAATTTCAGTTTTTTCGGTTTTCCGTATTAAAACTGAATCGAAAACTGAAATTTTTAAAAATGAAAACTGATTCGAACCGTTTTGATTGAAGAACCAAAGCAAACCGTTGAATTGAATCGGTTGATCAGTTTTTTGGTCCGGTCTAGTTTTTTCTCACCCCTAAATCAGTTAAGATTGTGCCCACAATGATTGATCACACAATTACCAAAAATTCTCAAATTTCCTATTATCTAGCAATTCCAATTAATAGAGAATGAACAATTAACTAAATAGAAAAAACTAAAACAAATAAATGAAATGAATTAAGGGAATCTTCTATAGGATGTGATTTCCAGGGTGTTTGGGTTCACCACAATAACTACTATGAATATATAAATTGGTTTGGTTTAGATTGTGAATAAGTACATTTTCCTGAAATTTTCAATAGTCTTTCTTTCAAGTAGGGTTGAGTTTGCCTCTAATGATATTGTGTTTATTTTCGTGGTCACAAAATTCAGTAGAAGCTCTTTAAGTTTTATGAACAATGTCTAAAAATCTCAAAGAGATTAGGGGGGTGTTTTATATATCTGATAGATGCAGTGGATAAAATTTTTTTTATTTAACAGTTAAGAAATACTCGTTTGGTAAACCATATAAAACAACTAATAATGGATATAATTCCGATCAATTGCGGTTTTTATTAGCTCTTATTTATAGATTTTTTTTGAATATTTGCAGTTATAACCAAATAAAAGTTAAAATTATCTTTACTCTGTTATTTAAAGTTTTATTATTTAACTACTAGTTATGAATTATAATATTTAAATTATTTATATAAAAATGAATTTATTTTAAATTATTAATATATAATTTTAACAAAAAATTATATAGGATATTTTAATTATTAAAAATATATTGATATATGCTGGTTAACATTAACCAGAAATAATTATTAAGATTTTATAAATACAATTAATATTTATAACATTCTAAGTTTTGAAATCATACTTTACGGACATATGTGAAAAATATATTATTTTTATTATATTTTAATTTTAATTTATTTAATTCAATATATAAAATATTAACAGTATATTATTATTAATCATTTTATGAATTAACAGTAACTGTTAATTATAATTTACCCTAAAAACTATTAACAACTGTTATCAGTTATAATATAAGATACGTATTAATCAAATATGTACATACATGACCATCATACATATAAGATAATAGATCATAAACATATTAAATCAAAGCACCCATAAGTAATCTAAACCAAAATCAACTTATATATTCATAAGATAGTATTAGGTTATAACTTAGTCCCTAAAATTAAAAGTTTAGCTACACATGGTATAAGAAAAAGAGTAAGTGAAAACAGAGTTCATCAATTAAAAAATAGAAGAGTTTTTCAAGAAAAATCTGCTTATTCCAAATAGATGAACGCCTAAGAGTAATAAGCTTCCCTCAACTGTAGATATACTCCTAGCCTTCAAGAAATCTTCTTAAATACTGGCGTAGGGCTTTGGGTCTACCGTTTCTCTTCAAAAACTGCTCCTCTCTCGAAAAATGGTCATCCAAAATGTGTGTGGTGTCTTCTTTTATCCGAAAGATCTAATAATCTTTAAAAGTGGTACTGGTCTTTGCATGGCCCATGTTATGGCCTAAGTTGCAGCCTATGTGACTTTGCTGCACACAATCTTGCTCATCTTTTGTTCAATCAATATTCTAGGACCACATGGCCTAAATCGTGGCTTGAGTTGCAGACCATGCAACATCTTGGAGAGCTTGGTTTCAAGTTATTCTTGGATTTTATCCGCAAAACATAAAATAAAGGCAAATTGAAATATTTACTAGATAAATTGCTGTAAAGAACAAAAAATACTCAATTTATATCAATAAAAATGTGTAAAAATTACGCATATCACAAGCCACTGCAAAAAGAAGTTGCATTGCCCATAAGAAAACCAAGTCTAGAAACATCCCAGCAACTTCTTGAAGAGGGACTATCAACTAACAAATGAAAGATTGATTAAGTCTTACTATTGCTAACTGGACACAATGGCCTCTTCCAAACTTTAGATCTTGGGAAACTTGAAATAGCATTAGAGAGGCTTCTTGCTACATGATAGGCACTTTTCACTTAGTAAATTGACAAAACCAGCCCCCTTATCCCTTTCATTTAGAATGTCACAAAGGATGTCAACATCCCATCTATTAGCACCTGTAGACATCAGACCTGAAACTTTTACCTCCTCTAATCCTTCCATAATATCAAAAGAAACAAAGGGGTTCGACTCATCTAGCAACCAAGGGTCCTTCTAGAGTGATATTTTCTTGCTGTCACCAACTCTCCACCTTCAGACTGCTTTTACCAAACCTTGAACAGCAAAAATACTTCTCCAGATAAAGCTTGGATTATTTTCAAGTGGAGCCTCCAAAGAAGACTTATTATGATACTATCTAGCTTTGTAATATTAGCCACAAGAGGATTTGGTTTGGACAGGAATCTCCAACCTTGATTCCCCAATAATGCCGAATTAAAATTACAAAGACTTCGAAATCCCAATCTCCCTTCACTCTTCTTGGAACAAAGTCTATCCCATCTCATCCAATTTATACCTCTAGAATCTCCTCTGTTAACCCACCAAAACGAATTCATCGTCTTCTCCAAGTCTCTACACAAATCCCATGGCAAGAGAACGACACTCATAGCATAGTTTGGCATCACTTGGGCAACTGTTTTTAAGAGAATTTGTTGAGCAGCCCTAGACTGTAGTTTCTCTTCCAACCTTGAAACTGCTGCCAAACCTTTTCTTTAATGAAAGCAAAAATTTCTTGCTTCTTCATTACAATTAAAGATGGCAAACCCAAGCAAGTACCGCGCTCCTGAGCTTCAATAACATTCAAAAGAGAACAGTACGTATTTCTAGCAGCAGCAGCAGTATTTGTACTGAACGAATAGGAGATTTTTGAATATTAATCACCCGTCTAGATGTTTTTGCATAACAGATAAGGATATCATTAACGGATCTACTGTCATTTTCATTCGCTTGAAAAAACAGATAGCTATCATCCGCAAAGAAAAGGCGTGAGACCAAGGGATTTTCTTAGCAACCTGACAACCATGAATCAGACTTTGTGCTTTTTTTTTTTTTTTTTAAAATTATAAATCATAGTTAGGAGTCCCTCCACAAGATAATTAATAAATGCGAGGAGAGTGGATCCCCTTGTTGCAGCCCCCATTTTGGATAAAAAGTACCCACCATGATTCCCGTGAACCACCTTACAACAAACAGCAGAGACGCAGATGTTTGTCCAAATAATCCACTCGATCCACCTTCCATTGAAACCCAACTGAAACTAAAATTAAGAGTTACAATTAACTAATAAGTATAAAATACTATAAATAGAGAAATAACATTATGATGTTTGACCAAAAATTCAAAAATTCAAAAATTTACAGCATTATTGAAAAAAATGAAAAAATTATTACCAATATTTTTAATTTCAACTGCACTTTATACTTCATAATATAGTTCAATTGATAAATATGCAAATTATAACCACTAATCAGGCTAAATACCTAATTAATGTTTAAGCAAATTTTCAATATTTTGCAAATTAGCAGTGAGTAAAACAATAAAAGGGAAAAGGAGGTATTAAAACCTCATTAAGTAGTGTGAAAAACTCCTCCTTTGCGGACTTGCTTTTTCCAAGTTAAGAGAAGAATGGCTTCATTTTTTCAAGTTAAGTGAAGATGAAAATGGAAGGCAAATAGAATAAGGAAAAGATAAGATAAGGAAGAAGAATGGAAATGGATGGCAAGCAGAATAGGGAAAAGATAAGATGAAGAAATGAAAGGTAAATGAGGAAAGAGCCTCTTGTCTTCGTGCCAGCAGTATGCAAAAGAAAAAAGGTCAAAACCTATGTTGTTTAATGGTCATAATGGCTGTTATTGCCTCCTGAAAAATCCTGCATGTTATTTAACATGATTAACGGTTACAGTAGGGCTGAGCATTCGGTCGGTTCGGTTCAAACCAAACAAAATAAGATAAAACTGAATAGACTGAAATATTCTAAAATATTAACCGAACCAAACTGAACTATTTATAAAACAGAATCAAATCGAACCAAAAAATTTGGTTCAATTCGATTTTTTAGTTCGGTTTTGCAAACATCAAGCGATTATTTGTTTGTAGAATCTTAAGATGAAAAATGAAACAATATAAAATGCAATCACTCATTAACAGTTTCAAATTGAAACACAATTTACTGAAAAAATCCAACAATTAACCAAAAAATCCATGTAACTAAACAACAATTTATAAAATTACCTGAAAAAATTTAACAAATGATCTGCTAATACAAAAGTTAATAATATAATTACAAAATTAATTCTAAAAATAAAATAAAAAGAAACTGTGATTGGGAATGAAGGCGTCATGGTGATGGAGGACGAAGGCATCACGATGATGGAGAACAGAGGTGAGTTGCATCATCCACGATCATCCTTACAAGAATGAGGCGAGTCATAGTGATGGAGAACAACAACGGTGATGGGCAATAAGAAGGTGAGACTCAAGTGATGGTGATGAGCAAGAGGAAGAAAAAATAAAAATAAAAATATTAATCGAAATAAAGGAATCAGATGTGTTTTAGAAAAAAAATTTGAAGAAAGGAGGGAAAAATGAAGAATGGAACCATTAATGAGGAAAGGAGGAGAAGAATGGAGAAAGGATCAAATGTGTTTTAGGACAAAAAGGATGGAGAGAGAACGACAGCTGGGGCTGCTTTAGAAAACTCAAAACAAGTAGGGCTTTTTTTCTTGTAGAGTAAAAGACATAAATGCCTTTAAGGACATTATAAAATTATAAAAGAACCTTATTTGTTTTATTATAGTTCAATTTATTTGGTTTATTCGATTTTTATTCATACAAATTGAACCAAAAATTGAAAATTTAAATGTTAAAAATTGAACTAAACCGAATTATAAGAAATAACCGAACCAAATTGATCAATTTGGTTCGGTTTTGCTCACCCTCAGGTCACAGTACCTCAAAATCTCATTATGCAACGGCTATTATTTAAATTCATGGTGCCTACATTGGCATCAATTGGTATTTGAGCAATTTGATTCAGATTTCTTAATCACATCTTCAATACATTGCTGTATTCACCTTTTTCTTTCCCACCCTATGTTTCCATAGCTTTGTGGATTTTCTCAATTTCTGCTAATCTTTAAGAAAACAGGTTTACAATACTGTAACAGTGGCACACTGGCACTGTAGCAGTGGTCTATAGCAGAGATTATATTGATGGAAAGAGCTATGTGGGTTCAAATTCAGGCTGAAATCTATGCTAACAATGTGTATTGGATGAATTGCTTGATATTTGGGATGCATATGATGGTCCTTAAAGAGCTACCTCTTCTTTACTATCCAACTTTTAGATTCTGTCATTTTTTATGGGTTAAAGAGAAGCAATTGGAACCATGAAGAATTTAATATGTGTTTGAACAAACTCATTTGCAAAATACTTTTATTCAACTACAATTTGGTTATAGTAATATGGCTTGTAAATGATGTAATTATATTTCAATGAATAACCTATTGAAAATTGAGGGAGAAAACATATTGAAGAAACTTTAGAAGAGATGAAAGCAACTCTAAAAATAAAAATTTTGATCTAATTGATTTAAGTGGCTCTTAAAATAATGTAGGGTAAGAATGTATTGATTTACAAAAACAGCTTGAAGAATAGAACGTTTTAATTGATGAGACATAAAAGATAAAGAGACCATTGAGAAGATAATGAAGAATGCAAATTCATCTAATTTTGTTGTTAAATGGTGAATCAGAGAGTGCCTCAACAATGCACACTATGTTTGATTGTATATATGTGCTGATAAACTTGGTGATGTAAATGAAAACATGAAGTTCATAGTTGCAATTTTGTTGTGGCTTCTCAAGAAGACAGCAACATATTCTCTGATATCAATTAGCTATTCTTCGGTACTAAAAAGCTCAAAGTTGAGTTTCTTCAAATGGGAGAATGATGCTTTGGTTTTTAACTGTTAAATAACTTTCGCACTTCTTTTATATTGTTACACTATTTTGTGTCTGTTATTTTGGCTGGTTGAGTGAATTCTTTTACTGTTTTGAGGCGCTCAAATCATCTACTTGCCGTTTGCTTATATTCACTTGTAGGCCTCATTTGAGCGTGCAAAAAAATGGGTACAAGAACTTCAGGCACAAGGTGACTTCATATTTTAAATTTGCTTGGAAGATCGTTTGTCTTGTAGTTCATTTAACTGGGAACATAATTTGGAATTTTATAAATCCTGGTTTTGATGACTTTCTAGGCTGTCTTAGTGTATTTATCTTCATTTCTTTTACTTTCATTCTGTCGGCATTAATATCTATATTTATTTCTGAAATCCCTTAATCATTATATTCCACTTGTTTTTTACAAGGCAACCCAAATATGGTTATGGCACTTGCTGGAAATAAAGCAGATTTGCTAGATGCAAGGAAGGTAGCTGCTGAAGTAAGTACCCCCTATTGATTATTACCAGTTTATTCCATGTATGCCAATTTTAAATGGGTTTGTTTACAAACACCTCCCTTAGGTTTGCCATAGTTAGCACTTTGATACCTGCAAAAACCCTTCAAGGTTTGCGCTAATTGTACCTAGCAATTTGATGCCTCCACAATTAGGGTAACTTACCATTTTGTTTCCTTAAGTGTTGGAAGGATAGTGCTGAGTTGGAAAAGGAGCAGTATGCCCGTTTATGAGGTTGACATATGCAAAGTTGATAAATAAAAGGATCCCTTTTCTATAACCTGTCAAAAGAAATTTTTAAAAATATTTTACAAACAATGTTCTAGTCTTGAATGAGTTCTATGAGTTTATGATGTAGGACAGGTTGAGTCTGAAAGTTTATGCTGGACTTTTGGGTTATTTTAAAGTTAACATGGGTTGGAATTGCTTGAACAAATTGGATGTCATATGGCAATAGGATAATAAAGCAAAAAATCAAACAAGAAAAGAAGATCTTGAGGCTGTTTGCAGTGAAACGAGAGCAAAGTGAACAGTTATTGATGAGCAGTTGCAATAAAAAAAAGTTCAGGCATCATATCCAAACTTTCTCAGGCATTAGATTCAAGGTTCCCTTCAGCATCACAAAGAGGGAAGTGCAGCTGTTAATATTTGTTTTGACTGAAAGCTTAATATTAGATTATATAAATTTAGGTATTTAATTTTCAACCTTTAAGATAAAGGACTTCAAAATTAGTTCTAGTCCTTCAAGGATTTGGATTCTCAAAGAAAACTGAAAAGAAATTTATTATCCTATACTAACAGGGACTTTTAAGACATTAAAAAAATAAAATGTCTCAACAAATTTGTATTGCCTTTTCCTGTAAATTGGAAATTACAAAATTGACCTTGAGATTGAAATACTTTGCGAATTTATTTCAGTAGACATATAAATGATATTGGAAAGGGCTAACAACGATTCTATGAAATTCTAAATAAATATAGACCGTAACTCCCAGTTTTGTGTTTAAACTTGATTTTTCTGTAGTTTCTTCTTGTGCACATTAGTATATTATGAATGTGAAAGAATTGGTTTTTTGCATTCACCTATGTGTATAAACCTGGTTTTGATTGCCATTAGAGGTTGTGATATTGGGTCTTTCAGGTTGGAAGTGGCATTTGAAAATAGAAAAAAAAAAAAAAAAAAAAAAGAAGAAAAGAATAGTGGAAATAGGTGAATGGAGGTGTAACTAGGCTTGTGGTTGCTAGGCTTGAGTGCACCTTTTGAAGGAGAGAGAAAATGAAAGGCTTGATATGCGAACAGGTAGTTGCAGTAAGTGTAGATTAGTTGGTTCTGTATTGTGCAGGGTCTTTGCGAATCTTTAGAGAGAGTATTGATTTTACCAAATCGTCAAATAGGTTTAATAGATCCATTATTTTACATTTGAAGTAGTAAGATTCCAGCATCACATTCTAAAGATTGTAATTCACATGACTTTTTTTCATTTCGTTTCTATGAAGCGCCAACATGGATACTTTCATGAGTACGGGAAACGACACTTCCTAAAAAACTGAGATATGGATACAATGGGGACACGGCAATTTATTACGAGAATATTGTTCCTAAAAAATTAATTGCAATTATAAAATATCTTCAAGCTCTTCATCTTCACCCACTTCTTCTACAAACAACGACTCAATATGGTTTCTGTTTTTTTGTTCTTTGACCTTAATATTTTTGGAGTTATTTTAGAAATTTTTTTTTTTTTTTAAACTGACCCCAAAGTTTTTTAACTTTTTAAATCCTCATGTCACCTGCGTCTCCCAATCGTGTCCCCAGCTTATAAATAAGGAAAAAAAAAAGTGAGGGACAGATTTAGACATGTGCCATACATTTTCCAGCATGTCCTTGACATATTTGTGTCCCCAGCAAACAAGACATGTATGTCAACCCTTGGGGAGTATCGGTGCTTCATAATTTCATTTATTTTGTGTAAGTTCACTTTTTTGTTATTACCATAAACTAATCTTAAAGATTTTGTTAAATTAAATCAAATTTCAAAGTAAAATTGTAAAATGGTTTTTAGATAGAAACTGGTATAACCATATGGCTACCAGACATGCATGTGCATGATTGAGTAGCTATATTGCTAGCTGTTCCAGAAAATCACAAAATTTATACTTTTTTTCATTGTTTTTGACTTGTTAAAACTATTCTTAATTTACATGCATGCCATATTTGTTTATTTATGAATTAGATTTAGTTTATTATAATTTGATTTTATTTTGGATGATTTATATGCTTATATTTGGAAGAATTAAGTTTATATGGTTGATTATGGTATGTTTATTTGCATGGTTATGTAGAAGAATTAACTTAATAAAATAAAATAAAATAAATCTGATAGAAGCTGGCTATGATGGTTATGTGAATTAGTGTGCGTAATATTTTCCCCTTCTTGTACTAAACGTTTAAGCCTAGTACTAATGGTACCTTGGCAACTTGATCCTATGTGTAAAGATTTGAATTGTCACTTGTGATATCATAAATTATTTTGGAGCTATGTTGCATGTATAAGGATACAACATAAACATGATGCGATACGGTACAGATACGGAGTACGATAATTTTTTAACAATCACCACATGAGACATATGTTTGATGTTGTATCAGATAAGTTTCAACATGACTTTTGACCAAAATTTAAAGTGTCATTGATTTATAGTTTTCGAGTAAATAATCTTTTGCTTTCTAGACTGGTGGCAAAGTCGGCTTGTATTCCTGTAGGCTGTCCCATGCAACACAAAAATAGGAAACCATAGAAATGGACATATGGAAAAAACATTTTTTAAAAATGTGGAAATGGGAAACATAGGTGAATGTGTAAATATACAAAATGTTGTGGTATATCTATAAATATTAATTTTGCATATAATTTTTTTCAATTATTAAAGGCAATTGGTCAATGTTCAACCTTGAAATCATACTAAAATTGAAATTCAACAAAAGAAGAAAATTGATTAATACCCAATTCCCACAAAATGAATAATAAAGAATGAAAAAACAAAGATATCAGTTATATATATTTTAGAAACTGTATAAAATTGAAAAAAAAAAATCAACAAATTAGAGTACAAGAGAAGGGTTTGGAGGTTAGCACAGAAACAGAAATGCCAAAATAGAAAAATGCGAAAACGGACATGAGGAAACAACATTTTCTAAAAATGTAGGAAGGGGAACAGTAGGGGGAGGGGGACTGCTTGAATATAAAAAAAAGAGGGGTGTATTATATATATATATATATATATATATATATATATATAGCAAATGTTAATTATTAAATCATACCAATAAAAAAAAAAAAACTATTTAAGATAATCGACTATACCAATCAACATTGAACCATTAAATCATATAAAAACAAGCAGATGACAAATAAAGTCTTCAAGAAGAAGAAATCATAGCACAGTTATTCTCTTAAATAGATTATAAATATTTAATATTCAATTGTATGTTTTGTTTGCATGTCATACATTCAACCATCCCGTAATCCCAATCTTCAATCTTTGCTAGGCCATTATTACATTCACTCCCTAATCCCTGACCAGCAATCATTAGAGAAAGAAAATGAAGAAAAGTGACCTAACATTCAGTGAGCTGCTGCTTGGTCAGTCACCATTGCAAGTTGATAGGCTCAGTTGATAGAGAGAAGAACGACAGAATATTTGACATTTGGGACTTTGGATGTTTGGGTCTGTATTATACTATTTTATTCTTTTTAAAAAAACAGGAAATGTGCTTCCTATTTTATTAAAATTATAGAAACAGACCCCAAAAGTTTTGGCCTTGTTTTAGTGAGTTTTCAAAGCCGAAATATTTGTGAAATGCAGAAATGTGACCCAACAGGAAAACTTCTCATATAACCTGTAATGAATCTAATAAAATCCTCCAAATTTCACACAATTTTAATCCATTACCCACAAACCCTTTTTGGAATTCAGCTCCAGCTTACAAATTTCTAAAGGAAAAACACATTCCAAAGGTCTTGAATTTTACATGTTTATGCTGTTAAGCCCCTCAGCTATGTTTTGTTCATTTTAAGCCATTAAACCTTTTAAGATGATTTCACGGAGCTTTTTTCCAGCAGAATTGTTAATTGTGTGAAAAGTAGATTAATGGAAAATCATGTCATGCAAAAAGAAAAAAAAGAAAAAAAAATTACAAAAAAAATTGAAACATGAAAATGGCAACAAGAAACTCTTTGCCTTAAGCAAAAATTGTTTTGTAGTGCATTTTGTACTCCAATCCATCATCATCCATGGGTAAATAGAGTCTCATTTGATCAAGAGAGGCCTTAAGATTACCATTGGCTTTCGTATAATATCAAAATCTTTTTATTTTATGGAATGTGGAAGGAAATGATCCATAAAAAAAATTTGCATCAGGGCATAACCAGTTACCTTCAAACAAGTCAATATTGTTTCATTGGGCCTAATACAACTTAAATATCATAGAAAACCAAGGAAACTACATTTATAATTTGTTGTTAAATTCTAGAATATCATCAAGCATATTTAGGCATGAAGAAACAAGCCAAAAGAAACATAAACAAGGCACACAATATTCATGTAAACATGTTCCTTTTGGAAATTAAAATCCTAAGTTGAACCCATAGAGGTAAAGGGTAGTGAAAAACCATGTGCCAAAAATCAAAAGTGAATGATGAAATACATTAAAATTGTTCCATATCTACCAACCTTTGGTCTGTGTTTGATGAGGAATTTGTGAGCAAGAATTATTGTCTGGATTTCTATTACCGATTGTCACTTCTAAAGATCTCATCCAACATTAAAATAAGTGATCCAGTTTTGGCAATAGTAAAAGATTGTCTTGAACAAGTAATTAAACATGAGACAGTGAAGGAAAAGAGGTGAAAAGAAAGGATAAGAGTAAAAAAATATAAGAAAAAAAGGGTTTGAAATTGAACAATTTGGCGAGTAAAAATTTGTAGAGAAAGGATGTTGTGAATTTTAATTGAGAAAAAAATGTATATATCTGTAAAATTTGAAAGAGAGAAAGAGAGAGAACAGAAGAGAGAGAAAAATAATGGGTATAAAGTTAAAAATATTTGTAAATATATTTCCTGCTGTCAATTTTCTAGTAAACTTTTTTCCAAAAAAAAAAATTGCTTCACTTGCCATTAAACAGCGTGTTTGTGCCAGCTGATGAAATGGCTGTTAAAAAAGGGCTTTATGTAACAATTTTTAGTAGTTTAGGGGCATAAACATGTATAGTTCAGGGGCTCATGGATGCATTAGCCAATTTCTTAACCCTAAGATTCAATTAAGAGAGAACGTCATGACATTCGCAAGCTTGCCAGATTTAATGCAAGAGTCACAAGCTTGTTAATAGCATCCCTTGTTGCAAGATGTTCTTCTTTAAGTTCATATATATATATATATATATAAAGAGAGAGAGAGAGAGAGAGAGAGAGTCAACAGACAGCAGCAGACAGATCTGCTTGGTTCAGTTAGATTTTTTTGGATGCAAAGAGCCCAAATAATTTCAGACTCATCCACACATATCCATTTTGAAAATGTTTCAAAACTTCCAAAAATCTCTTTTCTGGTGTTTTCATTAATCATAGATCATGTCTATAAGGATGTTGTGAACTTCTGTCCCATGGCAAGTACATCAGAAATAAAAGTTGATTTCCATTTGGGTGGTTGGTTTGCTTCTGCACAAACTTTTGCTTCACAATACAAACACTTCACTGAAACTTCCTAATCTGCTCTCAAACGCTTGTGCATTCAGTGGACCAGTCCATTGCTGTTTGGAGTCTGAATGTAACCTAGCTTCGACTGCATATACCTCAATTAGCAACCTTTTGTACCCCAAGTCATATGCAAGGCATAAACCTATGCACTGCACATAACGCGGCATCATAGATGGAGCATACACCCATATTTTATGAGAATCCTACTGACCAATTAATAGTTGCAACTTCAAAGAGACCCATCTAAATTCAGCTTGATTCCTCCTTGTGGAGAAGATAGTGAGGAAATATCCATGTCCTTTTGATTAAGCGTACCAACCGAAACTTGACTGCTGGCAAGGGATGCATTTGGACTTCCAAGGTCTTATCCGTGATAGCAACTAGATTGTATGAGCAAAGGATTGTCCCTTCATAAACATACTCATTATACCACATCCAAATCAACCACATAGCCATGCAAAAAATAACTCCAGATCGTTCCTTCACAAGTGCCAATCTCACATAGTGTCAACCTGAACTGTAACCTGGACACGAGGCACATATCAAAGAATAGGTGCCAATAGTCATTTTTCTCCAAACCTTTCCATGTATCTTGACATTGCTTATGTATTTCAAAGCACGCAAGGCTGTCTCCTTTTGCTCAAAGCTGATGTATCCACACCACACTTGCCTTTTTTTTTTATTTTTTTTTTGGTATAAAAAGGGTCATCATTTGGTTACTATTACTGGGAGACATAAAAAGACCGTAGCTCGCTAGAAACTTTTGCCTTAACACACAAACTTGCTTGTGTATGATTGACATGTACATTAATCATAGGATATCAGAAATATTGAATTGTTGCTTTTTATATGAACAGGACAAAATTAACCAAATGACCTTATTGGGCCGGTGCATGGGTAGATCGACCAATAGTTACTAGTCCTAGAAACATGAAATTTGTTAAAAAAATTTTATTTTAGTGTAATGAGTAAATTTGACCTTGTTGGTTGTCTAATTAGAGTAAAATACATAGGGGCAGTAATTGCACTTGACCAATGCATACATGGATCATTCTAATCCATTGTTTTGCAGTTGTCATAACACTCAGAAAGCAAATTTCCCTTATACTTAAGCAAATCCTGACCACAATTGGACGGCTGTAGTTGTTTGGAATGACTAGCTGTACAATTATATCTGCATAAGCCTGAAATTAATGTTACTTTACTAGATTTAATTTAATGAAACCCTTAAGATCAGTCTGTAGCAATCCTAAAAAATTAATCTTAAACAAAATAAATGAACTAAAATAATTGTTTTGTGAATTACTATCATTCTATTGTGATTTTGGAGTATTTAGCAATCCTAAAAAATTAATCTTAAACAAAATAAATGAACTAAAATAATTGTATTGTGAATTACTATCATTATATTGTGATTTTGGAGTATTTACCACTTCAAGATTGCAAACATAGATAATCTCTATTTGACATTTGAAGAAGCTGATACTCACTCTGGAGATGTGCCGAGGCTCTTCGCCCTCCAAAAAACAAGGTATTCTAGTTTAGAACTAAGTTTTCTCACTTTTCTTCCTTCTCTCACATTGTTGAGAATTCTTTGTAAACTAGCTCCTAGCAAACTAATTCATGAATCTTCTATTCTTATGCATTTGAGGTTTACATGGAAATTAAGACCAGTTAGATTAACCTGAAAACTTATAAGCTTGAGGAAACTAAGTAACCATAAATCTTCTAAATTTGTGAAAAACAAGTTTCTTACACAAATTAATATTCCTGTTTAGTCTGCGGGATCAACTAGCCTTATACGACTTTTTTGTTTTTTTCTTTTTTTTGGGAAAGAGAAGGGGGTGTTAGTTAACCATATTCCTGGTCCTAAAAAATTGTGATTTTCTGTTAAACCAGTGTATCTAACCGCTTTCTGTAAGCCTTGTGAAACCCTTGTTTGCACTATTCACTTTTCCCCCAACTTTCTCAAATGTCCCTTTGAGCTTGAAAGATCCAATTTCATGACCCTTAATGGTGATCGGTTGACAATCATTGTCAGTTTTATGTAGCAGATTTGGGTCAATGCCTACAGTTAAGACTAAACCAATTCTGTTTTTCTCCACATCAGTTTAACATGAATGGTTTTTATTTTTTATTTTTTTTGAAAAAAAAAAAAATCATTTGGAGATTTGCTATTGGTTGTTGATACATCTAAAGTCAACTATGCTTCAATCCCTAGCTAGTTGGGATTATTTACATACTGCTGTTGCTTCATTCGTTTCTACCAAATATCTGCTGGCAGAACTTTAGTTTGCAGGTTGTTTCTCAAGTTGGGAAGGATTATTGTGGAACAACATTGTTCTTTCTTTTTTGTTGTACATTTTGCATTTTCCACTCAAATATTTTTTTAAAAAAAAATTTTCATAAAGATCTATTAGTTGTGTTTAATTATCAATTTTCTTGTGGGGATTCAGTAATCTCCAAGTTTAGATTATGCTTGTCTGTTCTCAATTCTTCTACGGTAACACCAATTCCTTACCCTTCTTTTTTTCTGATCCATTTTGAGTGGAGGAGATCATCTTGTGCTTTTGAACACGGTAACATGGTGTTACATTTGAATTTGATTTGTTTACATGTACTTTATATGTGGTTAAAATAATTAAAATGTGCTGGAACGGTTGCATAATCACCTAAAGGGGCTATAGACACTGAATATAAAAATATTCCTGTTTATCAAATTCTTCTGTTAATATTGCAGGAAGCTCAAGTATATGCTCAGGAGAATGGCCTATTCTTTATGGAAACATCAGCTAAAACTGCTATCAACGTCAATGACATTTTCTATGAAATAGGTATATTAAACATTTTTGCCTAACAAAAGGAAAGGAGACTTCATTTATTTCATAGGAGATATTTGTGTTAGAGAAGAGTATTGAATCTTCGCCGAATGCCGACTGTTATGCACAACTCTATATGTTGTTTCCCAGTAGAGATTTGATATCTGCACTTGGTCTCCTTGCTAGAGATTGGTTTCACAATTTTATTCCATTTTTTTGGGTGCAGCAAAAAGATTACCTCGTGTGCAGCCATCGCAGAATCCATCTGGAATGGTGCTTATGGATAAACCTGCAGAAAGGACAGCAAGTGCATCCTGTTGCTCGTGAGTATGTTGGCAGTTGTGTTATTGCTGCTGATCTGCATCTGGTAAAAGGTTCTTGTGGTGCTCACTGGAGAATACATTTTAATACATCCTGATTCATTTGTGTATTAACTGTACATGCACGCTTCCTTTTAAACCAATAAAATGAAATTGGAGTGGCTTCGTATGTAATGAGATGGTTTTATGTTCTGTTTCACTTTTTATTGCGCTCTATAAATGCAAGCTAATATGAAGGCTAAAAATATGAGAATGCTCCTAAACTAATTGTGGAAGATTTCTTGCATTTTATTTTTGGGTGGTGATATCACTACTCTCTAATAGTGTATTAACACTTATCTCATTTATTCTCAAAATTTTCTAATATATTATTAAGAGAAGTGTTAGAACACTTTTGAGGAGTGCTAATATTATCACCCTTCATTTTTACCTAATTTTATTCCAATACATGTGTTTTTTTTTTCAAGACTCTTCGTAATTTTAAGATGTAATGAAATGAAAAATGTATGCAATGGTCATTGTAATCTTTTGTTTGGGTTGCCAAATTAAAGTTAGTACATTATAATTCTTATTTTTATATTTTGTTTAGAGATTTCTATATTTTATTCTGAGTAGGGAGAGGAAAATTATGGTAATGTTAAGGTGGTAATGGCCAATTGATGGTGATGACAGTTGGCCTGTAGTGGTCAAGCGGCTGATTGTGGAGGTGGTGGCAGTGGGAGCTTGAAGTAGTGGTGGTGGTAATTAGGATGACAAGGGAAATTTAAAAAAAAAAAAAAAAAAAGTTAATTTGGCCACTGAACTCTTTGAGTTGGTTTAATTAAAATTTTAATTTTGTGGTCTTTTAACATCGACTTAGTAAAAAAGCAGACTAATTATAAATCCTATTTTGATATGTTAGCAATCCGTTAGTAACAAACACATCAGAAAAAGCGTGAAACCTATTGATACTAATCCCTCATAAGTTCATCTTTGTCATTTTATTTTCTGCTCCATCTTCTCCATCAGCCATGGTGAACAACTCCATCATCAGCCAATTTTTTTTTTTTATTTTTTTTATTTTTAGTTATGACAGAGTTGATTGATTCCCGCGCTATGTCCTTTGCTGAAACATATGAATACCTAGCCTCTGAAATTATCAAAGGCGAAGGCATGGAAGTGCTGTAGATTGGTGGACTTTCGTAATCTTTCTCTATGAATTATATTTTAGTAAAAGGGATCTGAAAATTGGGTGACACTGTTCAATGCTGTCAACCATTGTAATTTTTGGAGAAATCAGTTGTTAGTTTCTCAGTGAGAGATCTGATAAGGGGTTTGCTAGCGAAAGAGTCGCAGCACAGGTTGGCCTATCCCAAACAACATCCTTTCTTTGAATGCGTGAATTGGGCGTTGATTCGTTGTGCTAGCCCGTTTGAAATCCCTAAGCCATCTGAGATAGAGCAGATTTCAACCCCTCCATCAACAAGTAGTAAAGTTGCACTGTTGTTATTCTCGACCAAAATAATTATCTGGGATTTGATTTTTTTTTTTTCTTTAGTTCTTCTTCAACTGATTTTATATTTGTTTTCACCTGTCTTGCACTCAGCTAATATGCAGAGTCTCTAGAACATTGAAGTTGTGGAAATTATAGTTTTTGATTTGATAACAGTCATATCTTCAATGTTAAGTTTTCAATTTTAATCGGTGTTCATATTTAGTTTTTTTACATTGCATGAAAGGTTTTTGAAGAAATGTCTGTGAGGAGTAGGAGTTTATTTTATGGAGCTTTCATTTCTTTTTTTTTTTTAATTTGTTGCTGTAAAATCTGAGTGTAGGGAGATTGAAATCTGAGGTGTTTTTAGTAATTGTGAACTTTATTTATTTTTATTTTAATTGATTTTACTAGAAAAATTATTAAAGATAAAAAGACTTCAATTTGTATTTTTGTCATATTGGGAGAGAATAGGAAAAACTTTAAAAACATAGTAAATTTATTTTTATCAGTTTTTTACCGTAAATTTATTTTTATCAGTTTTTTACCTCACAAAAACATGGACTTATGTAAATATATTATTTGATACACATTAATGCTTGAATGAACTGATTTTTTAAAAAATTTTGGACTTAAAAGTCAAAGTTAATTTTAGTTTCAAGAGACTTTGGCACAAGCCATGAAGGTTGCTTTTGTCCTCATTCCAAACCCAAATAAAAGAAGTTCTGACAACTAACTTGATTAAAGAAAGCACAATCAAAGATGCTCCTCCTAAATCAAATGCACTACAGTCTAAAACCACTCAGTCCGGGGGTTTGACAAGGCTAACTATAAAAAAGCAAGTTTGATTTTATGAAAAGGCCTCATTTTGAAGAAGTGGTAGATTAAAAAAAATATATATCTTAATCCAAAAGAGAAGGAAGACAAAGAAGTGTCTAATAGAAGGAACTCTGGACCATTTGTGAAGAAATGTCTATAAGCTTTTCCTTTGTTATGGGAAACAATTGAGGAAAAGTTCCCCTCTAGGTGGAGGCTTCCTAACTAATAATCTTATGATGGAATAGGTGATCACGGGATACACTTATCCACCTTTTGAATGACTATGTTGCTCAATGACATATTAGATATGATGTTTAGTAAGGTCTTTTCCACCATGTCAATTGAAATTGCACAAAGTGGTACCTCTAGCTCCTATTTGGGTCAATCCATTCATTCAAGGAGCTAGAGGAGATGTTCCTCAACAAGTTTGTCATTAACATTCCTCATAAGAAGAAGACTAGCTCTTTACAATCTTATAGGTAATGTGAAGGGGAAACCTTTTGTGAATACATTGATGGGTTCAATAAAGAAGCAATTCAAATTAAGAACATTAACTAGAGACTATAGTAGAGGTTATGCATAGTGGTACAACCTTCAAAAGGCTTAAGGATAGATTTCGTACGAAGATTATAGAATCTTACTTAGACTTGATAAATTTAGCTCAAATGTATATTGAATTAGATGGTGGGAAGAAGGAAGAGTGCAAAGATAATGATAAGTGGAGCCAAAAGAAATATCGAGATAGAAGAACATATCACTCATAATACCAAACGCTTCAACATCAGACCCAATCATCAGGTAAAGCTAAGGGTGACCAAGATCAACACTTCATTCCTCTAATAAAATTAGAAGGTAACATTCTCATATAGATTAAGAAAAACAAAAATAATATTCAGCATCCTAAAAGGTTGAACCCTAAAAGAGTAGCAAAAAAGGATAAGAATTTGCTTTATAGTTTCTATGAGGACTATGGGCACGATATTGAACAATGTTGGGACCTTAAGAAGGAGGTAGAATGCCTAATATAGATAAAATCTCTAAAAAATTTGATCAGAGAAAACAAATAAAAGAGACTGTAGGAAGAAATTATAGAACATAAAGCATATAAGAGGCCAAAGAAGACCCTTGTAGGTGTCATCAACATCATTATGAAGGGTGATTAACCTTGAACAAGTGGAAGTAAAAGTTATTTCCCTGAAGTATTCATGGTAAGTTTAGGTGAATTCTTCATTTTATAGATCACATTTGGTCCAGAGGATGGATCACATGTTAAGAGTCCACATAATAATGCTCTGGTGATTGCATGGTTAATCGAGAATTACATGGTGAAAAGGCTATTAATGAACAATGTAAGTTTTGGTAATGTGCTGATAAAACATGCATATGGAGCAATGAGAGGCACCCTGGCTACTCTTAAAAGTGTTGGTAAACCTTCAGTGAGTATAGAGGAAAGCAACTAAAGCTTGTGGGAGCTACTACCTTAATGGTAGAAATGGCAAATGAGTGTTTGAGCATCACCTCTACTATAAGGATTGTGTTTAATGTTATAAATATGGAATTTTCACACAATGCTACCCTTGGCAATTCCTATCTATATGAATTAGGAGCAATGCACAACATCAGGTATCTAACCATGAAGATGCCCATAGTGGAGGGAGTGGTGACCATACAAAGAGATCAGAGGATAGTCAATGAATGTAACCACATAGTCATTCACCAAGGCAAATCATTCCAAATCAAAGACTCCATACATATTGCAAATAGAGAGAATGATTAGAGCCAAAAGTGAGTCAACTTCATTAAGTATTTATGTTGACAAGAAAATTAAGATTAATACATATATAAGGCAGGTGGCAACTAACTAAATGGCAGACATTATTTAGAAAAAAGTTTAAACATTTGCTTCGAAGCTAGAGGAAATTCAAGGGATCCACCCTTCCATAGGCTCAATATAGATTCAAGGGCGAAACCTACTATATAGAAGAAGAGGCAGTTTGGCCTAAAGAAACAATGAACCATTACTAAGGAAGTAAATATACTCTAACACACTAGATTTATATGCTAGCATGTCGAATGATAGTTACCTATTGTTGAACATTGACCAACTAGTAAGCTCAATAGCTGTTTCAAATGGTATAGTTTCTTGGATGCAACCTAGGGATACCATCAGATTCTAATGCATCTAATAGATAAGGAGAAGACATCATTTATAATAAATTAAAGCACCTATTACTACACTAAAATGCCATTCAACCTCAAGAACGTAGGATCAACCTATTAGTGACTATAAAACTTTATGTTTAGAGATCACATTAGTAAAAAAATATAGAAGTTTATGTAGACTATTCAATTGTAAAAAGTAAATCTAACAAATCTCATGTAGACGATTTGGATGAGGTATTTAATGCCTTTAACAGGTATGACATGAAGTTAAATCTAGACAAATGTACATTTGGGTTTAAAGTAAAAAAAATTTCTTATTTTTATGTTATATGAGTAAGGAATTAAAATGAATCCTGAGAAAATCTAAGTCATCCTATACATGAGAATACCCTAAATAATCAACAACGTTTAAAAGCTAAATAAGAAAGTTAAGGCATTAGGGTGTTTCATTTCATGTTTGGTTATTAAAATGCCTTCTCTTCTATAAGATACTTAGGAACCTCAAGCACTTTAAATGATTAAAACACTTCTAGGTTGTATTCGAAGGTTTCTTAGCATTCCACCCTTGCTAAGTATGCTTGAAGCTAGTGAAACTCTTTATCTTTGCCTTGCAGATAGGACCCAAATTGTAGCATCTTTACTTGTTTAGGAAGTAGGCAGAGAATAACACTTAATGTATTACACCATCTGAGAATTACTAAGGGCATAGCTTCAATACCAAATGCTAGAAAAGTTGGCTATGGTTTAAGTAGTTTCGGCTGGAAAGCTTAGACCTTACTTCCAAGCGCATGCCATTATGGTTCAACCAAATCAACCCCTATGTAAGACCCTGTAGTGGCCAAAAACATTCAAACAACTAGTATATTAGGTCCTCTAACTCAGTGAATATGAAATTAGGTATGAACCTCAAACTGCCTTAAAGGCATAGTGTTAATAGACTTTGTTATGGAGATGATAGGTGAAGACCATAACCCTGTTCAGTCACAACAGGTATGATTATTACACATAAATAAGGCTTTTAACAAAAATGGGAAGGACTGAGGATCATTCTTTAAGGCCTTGGTAAGATCAAAATCTCTTATGTTATTAGTTTAAAATTTAAGGCCATTAATAATGTTATAGAGTATGAGGCCCTAGTCACAAGGTTCAACCTAGTCTTGGAGGTGAAAAAAAAGGAGTTGCACATATTCAGTGACTCCATGCTAGTAGTCAACCAAATCACAGGAGATTTCTAGACAAAGGATGACAATTTGGCAAGATACTTGAAGAAATGCCAACATCTGCTTGAAAAGATTAACTAGCTATAGGGAGCATTAAAAATCAATTGGATTTAGAAAATAAAGAGTTAAATATGTTAGTCAACATAATAGTAGAATAGGAAGTTGTGTTTTAGAATGTCTTGCTTAAAGAAGGCTTAAAACCATCATTGATGAATAGAAGATCATGAGCATCTTAAAACTAGACAATTAGATGAGACAAATCATCCATTACAATTACAAAGGAACTACCTTCAGACAAAGTGGAACCTATCAAGATGTAGAAGAGAGTAATAAGATATACTACCATGACGAATCCTTTTATCAAACATCTATAACTCATCTATGGGCGAAGTGTATCTCTCAAGATGGAGACAATTATATTCTTTGAGAAATACATGAAGGCATTTGTGGAACACATGAAGTGTCACATACCACTACATGAAAGGTACTCCTACAAGGATTCTACTGGCCCAATATAAAGAAGGATGTTAAAGATTTATTACATACCTACAAGAAATGTTAGAAGCATGGCAGAATCTTTAGAGTCCTAGTCATCCAACAAACAAACATAGCTAGCCCCTAGCCATTCGCCACATGGGGAATGGACATCTTAGGGCCATTTCCCCAAGCCACTGGATATAAGAAGTTTATCATCGTAATAGTAGACTACTTAACAAAATGGGTAGAAGTTGAAGTAGTAGCCACCATCACCACGAAGAAAGTTGAGAATTTCTTCTAAAAGGAAGGAGTATGCATGTTTGACATCCCTCATACTCTTATCGTAGACAATGGCAAATAGTTTAATTACGATAATTTTTAAGTAATTCTACCGTAAGCTCCACATCAATTTATGATTCACCTTAATGGCTTACCCCTAGACGAATGAATAGTAAGAAGTCACTAATCAAACCATCATCAGTGGTCTCAAGAAGATACTTGATGATGCAAAAGGAGATAGGCTAAGTAACTTTCACATGTTCACTACACATACCAAATGATCCCCAGAAAGGCCCATGGAGAATCACCCTTCAATTTAGCATATGGCATGAAGGTAGTGATTCCCGTAGAAATCGGTATGACTAGCCCAAAATCCAACACTTTGATCAGAAGATCAATAATGAAAGGGGCTAAGTTCTACAATGTTTTGATAGAAGAATGAAGAGATTGAGTAGGAATCTGATTGGCAACATACAAAACTAAGGTGGTTTAGAACCACAATAGAAGGGTTCGATAGAGATCATTCTAACATGGAGAGTTGGATATTAGAAAAGCAAAAATTGGCAAAGGGGATGTCAAGGTAGGAAATTTGGGGGTTAATTGGGAAGGCCCTTACTTAGTGGTTAATGTTACATGAAATGGGGCCTACCAGCTAGCAACTCAAGAGGGACAAATGATACCCAGATTTTGGAATGTTGATAATTTACACAAGTATTATTAGTGAAGTGTTATTTCATCATATTATGTTTTCTGCAAAACCCCATAAAAAAGCCATCAATTTTATTTATTTAAAGGGTTCAGCTCCCTCAATAATCCATTAATGTGTTAGTTCAAGCGATAAGTTTGACTTCATTATAAGTCTAATTTCTCTTAAGTCTTTTTTGCTTAACTATTAAATTGCTTAAGTAACCCCTTCAAAGATTATTAAAATGTCCTTCCTATGACATTTAGAATTTTAATTTAGTTAACTGTTATATTGAACTAACTAGTAAAGTGTTCAGATAAAAGTTGGATAGAATAATAAAGAAGGGGATTTGCCCATTAACATAAAAATGTTTGCGTATGAGTAATTACGATGAGTTCTTTTAAGACAACTCAGAAGGAATATATATGAATTCCATCCTAGAATGAATGCCCTCTTAGGGAATGGAAATAGAACCAAGATTAGAGATGACTGCCTTAACTGCAGAAGAATCATCCCTTATCTAATTAGATATTGCTATCGAAGAATCATCTTTGGCTTGATCAGTTATTACAGCAGATAGATTGCCTTTAGATAATGTAGCATTAAAAGTTAATTAATCGTCAGCTACAAGGTTGCTCTAAGTGTTCTACTGAACTATAAAAGAGGTCTTTAAAGCAGGTAAGTTATCAAATTGCACATGATTTGGAAGGTGGTTGGATAAATCTAAGTCAATGGAATAACATAAAAATTAAGATAATCAACAAGGATAGGATGTCAAGAAAACTTAAGTACTACTTCTAACTGTTCCATATATAGCACCATCACTCCCTCTTCTAGGTGATTAGGAACCTTATAACCTAAGGAGCATGGTAGTACTTCATATTCCTCAAGGATCTCATACAGATCTCTAAGATGTCTTGAGACTCCTTAATGATGACACTTCTAGTTTGGCTTAATCTCATTGTGACCTAAGTTATATATCCCTTTATCATCAAAGTTACCTAAAAAAAGAAAGTTAGATGAAGAAGGTGAAATACCTAGTTGTTGGCCCTAGTGTACTCAGAAGGGGGAGGGAGGAGGGTTGAATTGGTGACAAATTTGAACTTTTGATTTGGAGGAAACTCACAAAAATGAAAGATTAGAGAAAGGGGTAGGAGAAGAATAAACACAAGAGTTTTATAGTGGTTCGGGTATTAACCAACCCTACATCCACTTCCCAATTCACTAATTGGGCATTTCACTCAATCACTTGTGTTTTACAAGCTCACACACAACATAGTGTTTAGGCTTATACCAAACCTTACAACTTGTGTTTTCTAGGCTCACACTAAAACCTATACAAGAGTTTTCTAAAGAAGGGCTAAATCTCAAACCCAACCCAAAAGGTGTTTAAAACTTACACCAAACTATGTACAAGGAAATAAAGAATTAAAGTTAAGAAATAACTTAGCAAGAGTTTTAGCACATATCAAATGGTTATCCTCTTGCATTCAAGTCCATTTGGTGGTGTATTTATAGGCAATAACTACCAAAGAGACGTTACAAATAAACTATGTCTAAATCTCCAAGTTGTGCTAGACATATCTTGCGTTAAATGCTCGTTAGACGAAATTCGCGGTCAAGACTGAATTCGCGGTCACTATTTTTGAACTGTGTCTAACGGCTAGTCCACGTGGCATGAAACCATTGGTCTTTCCAAAAACTAGCTGTTGGATCTTTTTAACGGATCTTAAACTTCGCAGTCGCTATTTTCCTTGTCGGATGCGATTGTCACCGTGAAATCATCTGTTTAACATGGAGATGTTTTTGAAATTCGCAGTTGCTACTGAAAATTTGCGGTCGCTACTTTTGAATCTCAACAGCTATAACAGCTACTTTTTCAAAATTCGTGATTGCTACTCCAAATTCATGGTCGCTAATTTTGAAGGCAGATTTTCATACTTAGAGTTTCTTGCTTCTAATCACTTATATTCAACTCCTAATGAGATTTTGTCATAATATATGCAAAAACAACACTTAAAATTGATATTAGAACCTTTCAATCTATATTGTCAAGATCAAAAGAGAGTCTTGACTTAGGTTTGAATAACTTAGTCTAACAATTGATTTGAGGGTATAAATGCTCCAAAAGATAAAAGTCCTAAAAACCAAAGGTATTAAAGTTTTAAGACACAAAGCAAAAGATAAGGAAGAAGCTCTGAGAGAAGAGATGGCAGAAGCAAAACTACCAGAAGAAGCAAGTGAGGCCAAAAGGTAAAAATGAGAGGTGTATTACCCTTTTTATAATTCAAAAATAGCATAAATATTCATGCAAGCAATGGGCATCCAAAGAACTTTCCTTCAGTTGTCAAAGCTGAGGCAGTAATAATTGGTGGTTAATTATTTTCAAAAAGGGAGAAACCTATATGTCTCACCAGATGGGCGTGGTTAAAATTTTAGGGCAACAAAATGGCACATTTAATAATGAAGTTAGAACTCTTTAGAAATAATTCGTTTAGTTGAGTGACTGAATCCTCACTAACAAAGTGAACTTTTCATTGACATTAATGTCAGAGTGGTACCATTTGGGGGGGACCATTAATAGTCCTGAGACAACTAAACCCTACGAATGGATAAAGGCACTATGGAAGAGAATAAAGACTAGGGCATATGCTAACATGTCTAAAGTCCCTTTTCATATCCCTTTTATATAATGTTCAATAGGTTTAGGGTTTTCTTATCATACAACGATAACAAGGAGCAAGGCTCCTTGTCTTTATATTGTTGTCCTAGCTTGGCTGAATAACATATACCCATGCCATATGGCCTCTTTTAAGGCTACTCGGTTTGGCCTTAAAGCCCATCCCCAAAGCCTAATAATATTAATGAACTCTTTAATTAAAAATCTCTAATTAGAATAATTAACATAGGATTTCTTCTTAAACTCTTTTAAGGGTAAAATTTTCTTTTACATTCCTTATTCAATTGCCTAATAAGTGTGACCTATTAGGTTCCTCATTTATGTTGGCCATGCATAAAATTAATAATTATAATCATATTAGAAAACATTCAATCTATTTTATGCGTAGATAATGAATGACATCTAGTAATATATTATGACCCATAATTAATGATGAGAGTAAAAAAGGCTTGACTACAACCTATAATACTAGGTTGTTGTGATTTCCCTTTGTTAAAACTATTTTTTCAAATAGATTAAAAGTATGAAGAAGTGTCAACTCTTTTAAATCTAATTTAGTTCTTGATTCTTAAGTTCATAACCATAGCGAATAAACACTTAAAAACTCTTTTCTAAGATTATTATTCTATGGCCATAAGAAACATACTCCTATTAAAAGGAAGGGGCAAATCCTTTATTTTATTATTCATATAACTTCAAATGACTTGTTATATACTTAGTCACTACTCCTTCTACAACTAGGTTTAAAGCTACACTAATTAATGCCAAAGCCTGTAACTTGGCATATAAGTTAGCATATCTAAGGATTACTATTCAACCTATATAGGATATGTCCTTGACACCATACAATTATTTCATAGGGTTCTTCTTATGGGTCAATCCAATTCCTCAACAATAGGAATCCATACATTAGTCCATCATGTCTCTGCTTGATTAGCTAATAAAATTAATCACTTTTCGAATTAAAAAGACAGAATGTATGCTAGTCTATCCATGATATCAAGGTCCCCTCTTGATTAGGGATATTTGAGAATAGTATCTTAATATAAAAATATATAGTCCTATTCATATGGACATCTTAATAATTATATTTGCACAATACATTATCACCACCCAACTTAAAGGTTGTGATTGATGTGAGACCAAGTATCCTTAACCTCACATGCTTACTTTTAATGATTTAAATATCATCAAACAACATAAATACTAATATAAACTAGAGCATTACTCTTATTATAAAGCTAAATAAACTAAGCTTAACCTTTTTGTCCTAAAATAATAAAAACTTCTATAAAAGAATATCCATCAATACTATTAATCCTTTTCATCCATGACTCAAATAATAATCAAATTATTAAATTAAAATTCAACTAGTCTTTGATCTTAAAAATATCTAGAGGATATAGGATGTAGCCTCAATTAAAAGTTGAAAATCAACCAAGAATCCTAATAACAAATAAAACATATTCTAAACCTTGTAAGTTTGGCTTTGGAGAAGAATGCAAGCCTCACTTCTAGTCTAACTCAAACCTATAAAATAGTGAGCTAACCATAATGTAGTGAGAAATTATATGAGGTAGGGAGCATTGTAACATCATACATAACATATAAAATTTAAGAATTACATTGTAACTAATATAATATATTACAATTTTTGCTAGCATTGAGCATGGGATGGTTTAAGGTAGGGTTCTTGAAAATATTAGAATTGTCCCAAAAATTTGGTGTTCCCATTTATAAGGAATCAGGACAGTCTCAAAGTAATCATGGAACCAAATTGCTTCATCTCAAAAATTTGAGATGGACTAGGTTGAGTATTTAGTGCAAATGAGATTCATGGGATGGTTCAAGTCAAATCATATATTTTGAAAATAACCTGTATCATGCAAATTTCTATATTCAAAATTTAAAAGCAACTGAAATTTCTATATTGAAAATAACTTACAAAAAAGTTTGAATTCCATTTTATTGGACATAAATTCATAGTTCTTATGGGTTGTTTCTCTTTCGCAAAGATGCTTGAATTCAAGGGCAAGAATGTGTCGAATCTTTAACTGGTTCATTGGAAAGATTGATTTAGTAAGTATAACTTTGAAGTTGAACATAAAAAAAGGGATAAGAATTTGATCCCAAAATTTTTATCAAGACCTCAACAATCTCTTTGATACACAAAGATCAAACCATCCTTTTGTTCCTCATGGCTTCCTCAACCTCATCCTCCTCTTCTCCACAACCATTTTGGAAATACGAAGTTCCTCTAGAAGTCCAATTCCCTACCAGTTACACCAAGCTTTTTGAATTGGCTAAATAACAGATTTTCATTTACCAGTCTCTACTGATAAGCTTTTTGGTCTAGTGTTCCTTAATATCCTTAGGTTTCATCCCCAATTCCCATTCCTTAGAATCTACTCTTTCCTAGATTTCTCCATAACTAATAAGGTTTTATGGATATGGCCAAAAGAATTTCTTACATTCTTATGGAATTTCTGTCATCTGTATACCATTATTGTAGAAGTTTGTCCCTATGATTTTGGGTCCTATATAATAGAGTTAAAAAGGAAAACAAGGAAAAATCCTCACTTAATCACTTTCTTAGAATGGTTCCAATCCACAGATTAATGGATCTCCTCTTGTCATGTTAAGTATAGGGATTATGCGCCTTAAACATTTCTTAATAAAAGAGTAATCTACACTTTTCATCGACCTTGCTTACTGTAGGAACAAGTACCATACCAATGGCCTTTCTCCACGTCTATGGAGAAAATCAAGTCTCTCTTTGTGATGCCTTAAACATCATGAGTAGTTCAGAGAATTCAAAGATACATGTGTGGACAAAACAAGATGATTCCTAAAGATATATGGCCATCCTTAGAAGAAGATGCTTCTTCAGATTTCTTGCCATCAGGATACCATGACAATCTTATGGACAATAAGAAAAAGTGGCTCGAATTGCCTATGCCTTAATGCCTCTAAAGTGATCTGACAATAAAAGACTACATACCTTATCCAAATTCCTAAGATTCCTAAGCCCATAAAAAAAAAAAAGATTTCATCAACAGTAATGACTCAAACTATTGCAATGTGAATATGTTCCCATCACATGAGTCTATCCACAAGTGAAAAAGCCAGTTGTATTATTAGTGTGTTTCCTTTATGCACGTGTAAAATAAGTGTGTTTATTTTACTTGCTTTTGTAAGTGGAATCCAGTTGTAAGATAAGCTCGTTAGCATTTGCTTTATCTATATAAGGAGCTTCAATTTATATTATGAGGCAAAAAAACACTTCCCTATAGACACTGCTTAGTACTAATAAACCATGGCTTTCTAAAACACACTTTTGCCTAAACTTCTCTTTTATCTTTAGATCTCACCATCTGTTGCTAGTTTCCCATGCAATGAGTACTAAGAGGATAGGAGCGTTATTGAGAATTGGGTGATGTCCATTGTTATTTTCTCTAGTCATAACCACACATACACACAAATAAACAAGCCAAATACTTAAGCACATACAAACAGTAATATCAATAAACGTCTTTTAATTAAACAAATTACAATTGCTCTTTATGATTATTTGATTGATTTTGAAAATTTAAATTTATATAAAAGATATTATTCACCCTATGATAATAAAGTTTACAAATATTAACACTAAAAGAATATAGATCAATAAAAAAAGAAAAAGAGATGGAAGATAAATCACTTACTTTTGATTAAAGTATCCGAAGGAAAGAACTTTGTATATAGAATTTGTTTGTTGAAGGGCTAAAGTATAAAGGTAGAGTTGAATTGTTAAAAGAGAAAAATAAGGAAAATGCTAATGATTTTGTTCCATGTTCTTTTCCTTTCATTTTGTGGTTTAAGATTTTAACTTACTATACAAAAGTATCATTTTTTTAATTCTTAAAGAAATCATTTTTTTATCTTTATTTAATTATTATTTAATAGTTTTAACTTTTAATTAAAAGACAAAAAAGATAGGCAAACACTTAAAAACAATAAGACAAGTTTAAACCCTCAAGTTTTAAGTAAAAGATAAGTTTTAAGATAAGTAAAAGATAAGATAGGCAACCCCTTATATTTCCTAAGGTACAAATGCCTCTCAATTAGGTAGCAAATGCACTATTAGTGCTTAAGAAAATCTACTTTCAAAAAGAGTAACAAAGTAATCTCACTTTACCCAAAATACATGCAAAACCCAAAAGGTTTGCACAAAGAATTGCTAAAAGTTCTCTAAATGATTACAAGTATTCTTCAAAGTCTCTCAAATTTTCTAGTCTTCAAAAATGCTCTTTATATAGCCAATCTCCAAAACTAGTCATTGGTACAGTTGATATTCTATTTAACAACTTTTCTGCAAAATTAGTCATTAGAGGAGATAACGCTTGTTGTTTTTCATCAATGTCGTTGAACTTATAACGGTTACTTCTCATGCCCATTCTCCATCATTCAACGCCTGTTGGCTTTGACTACAATGTATGTTGGAGCAAGAACAATGTATGTTGTTCATTTCTAAAAAGCTTGAACTTTGTGCTCTATTTTTCAACATCTTGCAAACAAACATCAATGCCCATTGAGAAATTTGCAATGCCTGTTAGAGACATCTCAATGCTTGTTGCGTGTTAGTCAATCCTCGTTAGCTAGTTCAGAAAGTGTAGCACAATTTAGGGTACTTTTCTAATGCCTGTTGTTTGGCTAGATCAACATCCATTGTGAAACTACATCGCCCATGGCAAGGTCCAGCACAACTCAACCTAAAGTAGTTCTCCAATGCCCCTTGTGAGGTCCAGAAGACTTTGGTTATATGCAACAATCATTCAATGTCTTTTGTTCATCATTCAAAGACCATTGAATCGTCCAACGCCTGTTGGAAGGACCAGGCTACAACACTTAAACAAAAACACTAAAATACAAATATTAGAACTTTTCAAGGGTTTGTCACTATTTTATTATCATTCAAACACATCATTCAAAGTAAAAAAGTGAGTTCAATGTCTTGGGGCCACATGTTCTCTAAATATTCTCCCCCTAGCATTTACAATAAGATGGGCAAACCTTCAAAATAAGAAGGGCAATATAGACCACTCACATTTAATAATAAAATCTATAACTAATATTTTTTTCCAACAAAAAAGGGGGGCAAATTGCTCCCCTTCTCTTCGATGTGGCTTAGCCACCACACACAGACACATGTGTGAGTGTATGTGTGTGTAGGGCTGAGCATTCGATCGGTTCGGTTCAAACCGAACTGAATTTATGAAAACCGAATAGATCGAATTTAGTTTAAATTCAAACCGAACCGAACCGAAATTTAAGATAAACCAAAGTAAACCGAACCGAAAAAATTGGTTTGGTTCGGTTCGATTTTCGGTTTTGGGCTCAATGGGCTGTTGGGCTTTTTTTTATCTTATATAAAATAATTTATTTTTAGTTTTTTAAACTCAAATTAAAAAAAATCCCACAAATTCGGTTTATTCGGTTTTCTCAATTTTAAACCGAATCGAACCGAAAACTGAATTTTTTTATTTTTTTAAACTGAACCGAACCGAATTTACTTTAAAACCAAACTAAATAGACTGAATTCACTCGGTTCGGTTCGGTTTTGCTCACCCCTATGTGTGTGTGTGTGTGTGTGTGAGCATGTGTGCGAGTGCGTGCTTGTCCATGTGTAATTGTTATAGTTACAGACAACAAACTTTAGATAAGTTAAATATGACCGTTACATAAAATAGGTCAATTGACAATTTTGTTATTATTTAACCCCCCATCCAAACCATAAATAAATTAAAAGTTAAAATAGAGCAAGAATTACTAACATCAAAAAAATATAAATAGTAAGAAAAAAAAAACAAACATGCAACGCATGGGGAGATCACAGATTCTATTTGGGTGAGTTCATTAAATGAAATTTCCCTATGTAAGAGAGAGTAGCCCCATTCATCTTAAAGATAGTTGAAGCATCACAATTTTTGCTTTAGAACTGACTCATTCATAAGGGTGAATATGTCATTCATAGTCAACGACTAGTTTTCTAACAACCTAAAAAAAAAAAAGAGAAAATTATGAGTATTGATTAGTTTTTTTTTTTTTTTTTTCCAACAAGTGCTATATAAGGGACATCTCCACACTTATGAAGTTGTCAAAAAGATAAGCTTACAAAAGTTCTTATATTAAAAAATGTCCATATTCTTCTTGATCTTTTTCTACATGCTTTCCTAAGCACATCTTTTGCAAAATGATCTGGTATTGGGTTGTTTGAGAGCAATTTAGTGAGTGATTCTCTCTTATGCAATATTTGTGTCTTTATATGTAAGGATCATCTCTAGGTTAGGTAAGAAAAACTTTAGAGAGATTTTATGAAAGACTTAAGATAGCGCTTCCAAACCTATCATAGGAAAGCTAAACCTATCATAGCAAAGCCTTTGAGATAATGACTAAAAAATCTGTTTTGTGTAGGTTGTAAGTAATACCTGTAAGTTTACTTGTAATAATTTGAGTTACACCTATAAGTTACTTGGTATAGTGAACTCACTAATGGTATTTAGAAGAGAGGACAAAAGTCTAGATTGTGTTGAACCTCTATAAATTTGTTGTCTTCTTATATGACTCTTTATTTCTTTAAACTCACAAGCTTTTGTCAAGAATTTATCATAGCCCTATTTACCCCCTTCTATGGATCCTTAGGACAACATTCTAAAGACTGAATACATAGAACTAACCGGTCTTGACTTTTTGGTCCAATTGTCCATTGAGGATTTATTAACAACCGTTGTTCAACTTCAATAATCATTGTGTAGTATCAATTTTATACAGACTCCACAACTCTATTCAGAGGGTTTTTTCCACCATCATTACTGGAGTTCTACACCCATTGCATCTTTCAACAGTCGATGGGCAACTTCCACACTTGTTGTGAGTAGCTTCAAATTACATAAATTTTTACAACTGTATCCATAAGGTTTTAATATAGTTGTTAACCATACTTCTACGCTCATTGTATTAGTCAACACTCGTTGAATTGTCTTCCATACTCGTCAAGGTCTTAACATGAAGAGATCTTCAACAATCATCATGCCCCTTTCCATGGTCATTGTTATTTTTGACAACGCTCTTTAGATGTTTGTCAACAATCATTGGGAGGTGATTTTACAAATAAGAGTTAACATTTTTGCATAGCTTCTTTTACGATCATTGTATCTCAACGCTCGTTTTGACTTCAACGATGGTTGGCTTGACTGACCACAATCATTGATAAAACTTATCTTCACTTCATAATCCTTAAGCTTTTTGCATGTAGTGAGTCTTCTTCTTATTTTTCTTGCAGATCATATCTTTTATTCTTCCTTAAGATTACTTTTTGATTTAGAGATCTCTATGATTAACTTGTTAAAGATACTTGCCCATTATTAGTCAACTTTGACCCTTTATTTATGATCATTAAAATAAAAATTAAAATATTTGAGAGTTCAACACTACACATTCTAAATTAAATCGATTTTCGCTTCAATTCTAATTTCAAATATTCTTAAATAAACAATCCAAAGTCAAACTCAATCACCCTTAAACTTAATATATATGCATATTCAAGTATCAATTAGAGGTGAATACAAATTAATGCAAATTGAAAATTTGATTAAACTAAACCAATTCAATCAGTTGATTCGATTTAAATATAAATTTGATTCAATTTTTAGGTAAACAAATCCTATTAGAACAAATTTATTTAAAATCAAATCATAATAAATTAAACATATCTTAAATCAAACCAAGATTGTTTAACCTTATATAAAATTCATTATTTATATTAAAAATATATGAAAATTTGTTAAAAACATATATTTGTATTATAAATATTCAAAAATATACTATAAAAACTTATAACAAAAATATTTTTAACTTATTTTTTAAAAAATTCAATTCAAGCCAAATCTTACTATAATTAAACCAAACTAACCGATTTAATTCAATTTAATCTGTAAATTAATTTAATTCAATTTGATTTATATTTTATAGTTATTTTTTTTTTATTTTAATCGGCACAATTTAATTTGATTGAGTTTGAATCAAATACCCACCCCTATATATGGTAAGCTGTGGCTGTAAAGGAACCACATCTCGATTACTAAAGTATTTTCTAAAAACAGAACTGTAAGGCAAAATTATTGACCAAAATATATGCTCAAATAATAATTCATTGAACAAATCTATTGCAAGTTTGGCATCTATCAAAATTTCACCATCTATGTTACACTGGCAAAGCCTCACCAACAATTTTTTCGTTGGACATAGAAAAGGTTTATAGCAATTTTGGGATACCCAACACGACATTATAACAGTTAGAATACAAACTTTTCTTCATCTGCCCCTATTGAGAGTACTCTATCTTTCATCTCCCGAAGCGCAGCAGCAGCAGAATCACTTATCCCCAGCAGATACTGCAAGCGGGACAGCTTGTCCTGTGATGGGTCATTTTTCATGTAGATGCTAAATAAATCAGCTAGCTCCTCTGGTACCTCCCATGTCAATGGCTCAGAGGGTACAGCTTTGTCACAAGCCAGCAAGTCATTAAGAGTGGAAACCTACAATTGCAAAGAAAAACTGAGCCTAACCCTCGAGAATTAAAATAACTGAATCAACAACCTCAGTGACTAACACAAGCATTAAAAAGAAATACCAAAGCACTAAAGAAAAAGGAAAATTATACAGCTATCAACAAGAACCAGTAAAAATATCTATTATCATAGAATCCATACCACTCCTTGATGATTTCTCTGCCTCAATAGTGCCACAGCCTGAATCAGAGAGTTTGATAGTCTGTTCCGAGCAAGTTCATGAACAACTTGTTTCACCTTCTCTGCATTGATGTTGAGATCTGCAGGGATTTTCTCATAGACTTCCTCCTCATCAAACTCTCCAGTACCTGATGAGAAAATTTCATCTACAGTTTTTTTGAACAGGTTCTCTCGCAGCCTCTCAGATATCATGACATCCAAATCAACACTTGCTTCCTTTAGTTCTCTAATCTGCTTAATATTAAGCCTCCCTCGATTGACAGCAGTTTCAAGGGCTGCTGCCATTTTTGTAGTTGTAATGCTCTTTATTACCTTCTGTGCATACTCTGGTGGCAAGCCAACTTGTTTCTGCACCTCTGCGAGCTGCTCAATCCTGTCTTTTGTCAGTTGTCCATCAGCTAAAATCACCTCGGCCTGTTGTCTAAAAGCCTGCTCAGCAAGGTTCCTATGAACTTCCACAATTTCCTTAACAGTCAGACCCAATATCCCACCAAGTTGATTTAACAAAAGATATTCTGAATCGTCCTTTTTTGTAGTTATTTGAGCACCAAAAGGTATCCTTTTTACTTCCCCAGTCAGGCAGTATAGCAAGTATGTCTTATAAAGGTCCGTTCGATCTCTTTCAGGAAGATCATCTCTGAGATTAATCTGTGTCTGGCCAGGCCTCCCCATCTTTGCAGCAAGCTCCTCATTAGGTTTTATTTTCTTAAGTGTCTCAATTGATTCCCATTCTTCATCATCCCATTCCTCATCCTCTTGGATTTGTTCTTCTCCATCTTTCACAGTCTCTTCTGGTTGAGTATCAGAAGATTCCCCTTTGATGTCAGAAACCAATTCAGTCACGACCAATGTATTGAAAGCAATCATTTTCTTCAGCTCTTTTGCAGCCTCAGTACGATTCTCAGCAGTCCTTGCTCTCTTTATATAGTTAATGAAAATTTTTCGAACCTGCATGATTGGTCAAGAATAAAACAAAAGGCAAATGTAATTTTCTTTGATTTGGAATGCGTACATATATAATCATTCAAGCACAGAGATCACCAAAAATACTCACTGATTTGCTGGCAATAGACATGGCAGCCTCCCTAGTTAACCGTAAGCCATGAGCAGCCTTTCTTACTGCCTTCTTAACATCAGCATCATAACCATCAACACCAGAAGCAATTGCTTCCTTGACCACCTGTAAAGGGCAAATATTAGGGTGAGCATAATTCAACTAATTATCCAGCAGGAACAATAATTGTATAAATTAATCTGACACATATAGTTGAAATCTTTCCACTTGGTAAGGCAGTAAATTTGTTACAGATATCAAAAAAGAAGAACATTAAGCCAAAAAAGGTAGAGCTCTGAGAAAACAGTAAGTTCACAAGACAATAGTGTGTGACATCTCAAAACAAGTCCCAAAAACAAAGGCAACTAAAGAAACAATCCCAACCAAGAATAAGTGATCATCATGTTCTATTGTAGATTTGAGGGCCATAACAGCCGTATGAACCATTTTATTGGATGCCTGCCTTCCAGAGTATCACAACATATGATTTTTGATATTGCCAATGACATTTGAGAACTACTACTTCAATCTGGCATGACAACAAAAAGCCAGACATCTAGCAGAACAACTTAGGGCTTCCACTTCAACAGATCAAATAGGTAACCAATTCACCCAAGGTCGTCAAAAGCAAAAGGCCACTCAAGGCACAGCAAAAGCGCTTGCCTGAGTATAGGAAAAATGTAAATTTCTAAAAACAAAAATATCTTATAGATTGTTAGAAGTTAGAACAAACCTTAGCACATGAAATTCAAGCCAAAAAAAGTGAATAAAAAAATAAACTATGAATTGACCACAATCAGACTGAATTTTAAATGAGTTCTAGGTTCCAATCAAAATAACGGATATAGCAATGCAAAATAGCATTGACAGTCAAACTCGATGTAGAACAGCCCTAAAATATGTATCCTAAAAGATCTAAAGATGCATTTCACTATAATCCCCAAAAGGCTTTTGAGTAAAATGGTATTGGGATCTCAGATTTAGACAGGCACATGCTTTCTGCGCCTCTCGCTTCTGAAGAGGTGCTCGCCTACAAAGTGCCTTGTTAAAGGCACCATGCTTTGCATGTCTAAAAGTGCTGACCCATTTTCTTGCCTCACCTTTGTGCCTAGAGGTGCACCTTTGACTAAATTGAATCCACCATATAGACATGATTTATACATAACTGTGAATATCTTCAGTAGCCTATACTCCAAATTAATAAATCTGTTTTCAAACATAAATTAAAATGGAAGACCTGAGACAAGGAGCCCCACTATTACTAGAGTTCCCATTCAAAAAAGGTTCATATCCATCTTACCTTTTCAAACAAATTGCCACAGATATCAAGGTGAGCTGCATCAATAGTTTGCTCAGGAATGCAAAGCATGACTCGCAAACGGTTTAAAGTAATAACATCCTCCTCACTCAGCTCCCCATCAGCCACACATTGCTGGAGCTTTTGGCGGTAAATTTCTTGAAAAGCCAAGAGAAATAATTAAGTAAAATGATAATTAAATTCAACTAAGCCTTGGTCCAATAATCACTTCCATAATACACAAGTAAAATTCTGAGCCAGCAAAAAAATAATAATAATAAGAAAATGATTATAGGTCTAAGCATGATAGTGTTATTCATTGATGGCTTCCTATTATTCACTACCTTCATGTATCTCAGTTGCCTTCTGCGAATCAAAGTGTAACTCCTCACAGAGATTTTGCAGGAAGGCAGCTTTGCTTCCTGCCAAATCCAAATCACCACTGGAGACCGCCTGTGCAAGTCGTTTACGATATGCCTTTGAGGTAACATCATGAGTAATTGCTTCTGCCTCCCTTTTCCCTAAACCAAATATATTCCTTAACTGATTCAATGCAACAAGCTACAAAAAAGACGATAATAAAACGGTTATAAATTTATAACACATAAACAAGTGTAAAATAAAAAAGAAACCCACCAACAATAACTAACAAGAATCACAAACTACTAAGAATTATCAATCACACGTTCAGACAAATAATGATAAGAGAGTATTAATCCAGAACTCAGATAACAAAACTGAGTGTCCCTAAGCAGAAAATAAACATAGAGTATTCTACAGTTGCCTTACTGACAAAGTACCTTACTCAAGCTCAAAAGTGAATTAAGGTTCCAACAAAGCAGTTAAATAAAAAGATAATTAGATTGAAGGAATAGAATTAGAAGAAATGATTTTTCTAATAATACTCGTACTTCAATGATACTTGTGCCTTTTCTGATGGATTCAATTGTACTCTGGCTTTCTTTCATTCTTCCTACTTTTTCCCCCTCTTCTTATACAAGGAATCTAAGCCTTTTAACTAAAAATAGCAAAATATTATGCAAATCAGGTTCAGCTGTTAATCACGAGCTTCTATATCAATGATATGAAAGAAATGTGAGAACATCAACTGTCTTCCTTTAAACAAAATACAATTTTCAAGCGTGTTAGTGAACTAGTGCTTGGTGAAAAATTGTAAAAGGACTCAAACAAAAGCTCATTTGTAAATTTTTATCAAGTTATATGAACAAGTTTGAATAACAATTTCCTGGGCTCATGAATAAGCATGAAGAGATATAAGCTCAACTATATTCTGTTCAGACCACACCAGTTTATGTTTGTTTGCCATTTAGCAGTAGATTTAGCAGAATATCTTCTAGTATATGATGAGATTTTCAAAATAACACATTAAATGAATAAACTAAGAACAAGATACTAAGGAAAATGTGACACACATATGATATGCTGCATCACATTGACCACAAGTAATACAAACACTCCCTCTATACAAAGGTGGATCTGCACTCCATTTAAAGTTCTAGTCACTAAAACCTTATAGAATACTGATTTAATATAGAAGTTCATAAACAAAACATTTTAAAATAGGTAAAATTTTTGTTTATGTTTAAGCTCTATCAGATTATTGAACTTAGTTTGAGGTCAACGACTTTAAATGAAACAAGGTTTATCAAGTTTGAACTCAACTCAAAATGAATTTTGAACATGGACTGACTTGAAATTATAGTTATTAGAGGCGCAAGGCATATCAAGGTACCAAGGGTCCTAGAGCCTAAGCGCAAGGTGCACGCCTTATTAATGCGAGGCACCAAAAGAGAGGGGGGGGGGGGGGAATATTAAGTTATATAATCAATAACTAGAAGCCTAATCAAATTCAGCATTAGAACAGCACTATACAAGCAAAGTTTATTTGCCAAAAATATTTTTAAAAAAAAACAGCAGTATAGAACTAGAAGAAAAGGAAACGACATGAAGAAAAAAAGATGAAAGAAAAATAAAAAAGAGAGACATGGATAGATAGATGATCAAGAGGAAGAAGGGAAGGCAACTTTGAGAGTTGAGAAGAATAAAGATACAGCAGAGAAGAAGAACAAAAGAAGAAGAAGAAGAAGAAGAAGAAGAAGACAAACGAGAAGAAAAAGAAGAACGAGAAGAAGAAACAGATCGTATCACACCTGGAATGATGGCAGAAAGTGCTGTTGTCTTCCCCCTTTTGTGTATGTGTTTTTCTTTCTTTGAGATTATTAGGTGTGGGTAAGCCCATAGTAAGCTATTTTAGAACTTTAAAAAGATGATTAAGATTATGAATGGATGACTCAAATTATATGATATATTTAAATAAAAAAAGACAAAAAAAGGTAAAATGACACAAAGGCGCACCTCGGCAACGCCTCAAGTTCCAGGCACACAAAGGCCTGCACCTTTGTAATATTGCCCACCTTGCAAGGTCTAAGGCGCTAAGTGCTGCACCTTGCACCTCAAGCACACCTTTCACAACTATGCTTGAAATCAAGTGAACTGAAACAGAATACTTCAACAATCAGGTCAGCTTAGCTCATTCAAATCTCTAGCTTCTTGCTTCATTGGTCAAAATGGTGCAAAATGTGATTATCTCAAATTCACAAATGAATAGTTCCAACCTCATGTTCAGGTCACAGTGTCACACTACAAGTACATAGACACGCGCGCGCACACAAATGAAAGTGAAAATCAACAGCCTATAAAAGTGCAGGGCAACATTTTTCACCTTGTTTTCTTCCATGCGACCTCTGGACAAAGCATCTGTAACATAAACTCTATAAAGAAGCTTCAAGTCATCCATTTTTCTTTCATCATCATATCCACCACCTAGGCCACAATTTCGTTAGTGCCAGGTTGTGAATTAGCTATGTCAAGCCTCGTTCATCAAAAGGGGAAAGCAAAAAATCCTCATCACTCATCAGCATTCCTACCTAGTAAGGAAACCGGACCAACCCCACAAGCAAAGGAAACTGCATCAGGATGATTCTTTAATGAAACAAGCTTATTGTTGAATACCAGTATCTTATCAAGCTCTTCCACAACTTGCTCAACACCCCTACTGCACAAACTAATTTAATTACACGGTGCAAATAAAATGCAGAGCAATGATGAAAAATACTCCAAAATGATACTTCAAAACATGAATTATAGGTTGTTTGAAGAATCAAATGCAAATTAAGTTTTATGACAATCAAGATGCACAAGCAAAGCAATGCTGATCATACACAGCTTTTGTTCTAGACTTTAGAACATCCAATGCCGCTGATGTATTTTCCTCAACTACTTTTCTTGTCCGCTGCCTCAACAAGTCCTCTGCAAGCTGTATCAAACACACAGCATACAATGTAAATAACCTTCTGTCAACCCAAACAAAAAATCTATCTACAAAAGGTATTAAGTGGTGAAGAATGTACCTCATCAGAAAGTCGATATTGAAGCTGTGCTCGCCTGAGTCTAACAAGCTCCTCCACGCCAACATCTATTTTAAAAGGAAACAGCAATTTAATATGAACTACAGTATGAAACAAGTTTTGGTGCCACTTAACAAAGACAAATTTTAAACTAAGATAGAAAATTTTTGCAAAAAATCATCAAAATAAATAAATAAATAAATCTCACAAATGTAAAAGATTTTAGATGAATCACCACTTCTCCAAACATAAGAATCTGAATCCAATTTTAGGAACTGACCTGCCCTCTGCTACCATTGCAAATGTTGTTTACAAACCTTTACGCCTAGTTTGGATGGAGTGTGGGAAGGGGTAATTAATGGAAGGTAGGGAAGGGTACAAGCTTACATTTGTTTGGGAGAAAAGTTTTTTTTTAAAAAAAAAAAAGTGTAGAGAAAAGTTTTTAAAAAAAAAAAAGAAGTGTAGGGAATGGAAGGGAAGAGTACATCTTACACTTCCATACCCTCTTAACCTTCAATTTGCTTACACCCCAAATTAGGGTATAAAGAAGAGTAACTAAAATTGAATAATAAAAGAAAAATGACTTTACCAATTTTGTCCCTATTATTTTCAAATTATAAGGTTATTTTTTTCATTCTCAATAATTACCTTTCTTCAATTATACTTCATCATTCATCTCTCCCAAACAATGAAAAGGAAGTGTTGTACACTTCCCCTCTCTTTCCTACCCTTACCCTTTCCCTACCCTTTTATTATTTACTCTCCTTTACACCCCCCATCCAAACAAGGGGTTAAAAAAGGACAAATTGATTGCTTTGACACAGATAGATAATCAGACATAAATAATGGATTGGTAATTGTTGACCAGGAATAATAAGGGCAGCACTTTTGGTGGATTATATCACATGGAAAGAATAATTCTCTTGGCAAGAATTAAGGTTATGACACTCAACAAGTTGGACCAGCTTCATACGTCTATTTTTTATGTAAAAATTGAAGGATCCAATTAAGCTGTTATTGGAACCCCTGCCACCCCACGTCATATGGTTCAATTTGAACATTGTCCCACCTACTCAGTGTTTGCAAGCTCGCAAAACTAGGATCACTGAATAAAATAAAGAGATAACATCAAAGACCTTAATCATATTATATCTACCTATGGTAACTGATTTTAGCTCTGAATCATACAACCTCTGAGCATTATCGCGGATGGCAATCTCAACCTGGAGAAAGCACAATAGTGAAAAAATTAGATATATTGCAACCCAAAGGTAAATAGATAATTACAGAAAACTCTAAAGAATGAAAACCAACTGAACATGACAGCAGTTGAAGTATAGTGCACAAAAAAAGTTTACAAACTTAAGGTCAAAAGATAACATAGACTATAAATGCTATAAGATTCCATAGATAAGAGCAAAATTCAGTACAAGAACAATTACCTGGGAATCAGTAACCTTGAAAACGCGTTTCCAGGGTAGAAGAAATGATGATGCTTCTCCAAAAACCAGAGTTGACACATAGATCAACTTCTGAAATGCCTGCACTCGAGAATCAGTACTAATGGTCAAGCTCAACATTTATATCCAAACTCCTACAAATACACTACTTAAGTTACGCACAAGCGACATAACGAATGTCATACCCGGCGCTCCTCTACATCACCATCACGATCTCCAGTTTCCAGCCTTTGCCTGAAAATACGCCTACCAATCTACAACCACATAAGTGAAATAGCATTTCAAAGAAATAAGTATATTTGTTCAGTGTATTCAACCATATGTTAAATCATTTCATCATACCAAGAAAATAATTAATGTAACAACACCTCCATATGCATTCTAGCAGCATCAGGATCATCAATGCCCAACGACCTTTTGAAGTTATTTATTAATTCAACCTCATCCCCTTTAAGATCCTTACCTCCGGGAGGCAGTACAGACGAAACATACCTACCCAGAAACCAAAGTGTAAATTTGAAAAAAAAAATATTGAAATCTTATGAAGATTAAATTACCAAATAAGAAATGAACAAAAACCGATTTGACATCAACATCTGGACTGACACTCACCTGCAATATAAATCACAAAGTTCTGCATTGAATGCCTCATCCTGCTTGCTCACACCATATCTGAGACATCGACATTAAAAATGGAACTTCAAAACTAAAGAAAGTTTTTTTTTTTTTTTCCTTCTGAATACTCGTATTGCAGCTAGAGACCCAAGAAACATAAGAAATTCCACTAAACCATTCAAAAGAAAAAAAAGGAAAATTTTTAACCTTTTCATTATATGTTCAATATCCTCCTTGGTAACAGCTTTGGGGTCATCACAGCCAGCCACGTAATTATGCAAATCAGCCGCAGCAACTTCCGGTACGCAAGAATTTATGGCATAGACAGTGGCACCACCAGCAGCCGCCATAGCGGCGGCACCACCCAAAGCCAAATTCTGGGACTTACCGAACCTAAGCCCCAATGCATAACCAGCAGCCAGCGAGCCAGCAAGAATGACAACAGAGCTTGCTAATCTCACAGGTGGTGACAGACTAGCCACCAGTGACTGGCTTCCGTAGAGCTCTCGTTTGCCCCCGAAAACATCTGATGATGGTGATGTAGAATCCACGGAGGCATCACGCGATTTATCGGACGAGCATCTAGAGATCCAGACGCGGAAACTACGTCGTCTGTGGAGAGAGAGAGAGGAAAGGCCAAGAGGAGAGATAAGGGGCGGAGTAGAGAAGGATGGAGCTGTGAGGAGAGAGGAATTCATGGCTCGGTCTCCCTCAGTGCAACGGCGTTGTGTTCTTTTCTGATTTGGTAGGGTTTCACCAAGGAGAAGAACGAAAAGACGATAGAGAAGCGAGGGTCAAAGATAAGTATCACAAGGAGACCAAATGAATCCAATTGAAACTTGCAAATTACCTATTGACGCTCCAGTTTTTCACGTTTCCTGGGCTGATCACCGAGGGGAATTACTAAAATAATAATTTAAAATAAATTTAATATTGATTTTTATTAATAATTAATTAATTAGCTGAATGTTAATTATTATTTTATTAAAAATTATTACTAAATAAATATAATAATAAAATAAATTTTTTAGAATTTGTAATTATTATAATAAAAATATTTATTAATTCATATTTTCAATTTTATGTGTCATAATTTCAAGTTTAAATTTATTAAATTAAAATGAAGTAATTTTTAATAATTAATTAAATAAATAATATTAGATATTAATAATTAAAAATAAAATTAATAGATAATTATAAATTATATATGTGTGTTTACGTGTGATAATTATGACAAATGATTATTTATTTATTTATACATTAAATAATGTATAATATATTTTTAGAAAAAAATTATTACACTTTTGCTAGCATTATATACTCAAAAGTTTGAACAATCAATGAAATTGATTTAAATCCCAATTTTATATTTAAAATTTTTACATTTTAATTTTTTAATTTCTTATTTAGAAAATATTTAGAATTTTTCTAATTTTCTCTTCAAAAATTTTTTATTATATGATATTAGTTTTTTATTTAGAATTTTATCATTTAAATTTTAAATGTTTTAATCTTATATTTAGATTTTTTGATATGACAATTTTCTAAAACATAGTATAAAATAATGACACATAACTGCGTTATAATTAATTATTAACAAATAGTAAACAAGTATTTAAAATTAATTTAGAGATTGAAATTAATAATATGTATTGATTTTATGCTCCATTTATTTCATAGAAAATATTTTTCAAAAAAATATTTTATGCATTTTTCTATGTTTGGTATATGAGATAGCAAAAATTATTTTCCTAATCAATGAGAAAATTAATTTATTTTTTAGAAAAATAAATTTTTATTTTGAAAATGAGAAATCATTTTTTGAATCTTAACAAACTTATTCAAATGAAATATAAATGATATAAATACATGTATTTATGATCACTAGTCGTTCTTGACTACTGATATCATCTCTAATTATCATCGGTCAATGATGGTCACCGGTATTAAGTGAAACTCATAAAATTTATATTTTTAATATATTTTTTTCTTATATTAAATAATAAATAGTATAAATATAAATCATTTATGGTCTAATTTTTTTATAATCTTATAAATCAAAAGAAAATTATTTATTATAGTGTATTCCAAGCACCAAAAAATATATTGCATGGAAAATATTTTTCTTAGAAATATATTCCTCAAATTTTTTTCAAACAAGTTATTTTTTGTAAAACAAACGGAGTTTTAGTTTTTATGTTTCACTGAAAATTGAATCAACCATTTGTTGGAATGAGATGAAGATGTGACAACTCAACTGGGGAGTGAATTGGATTATAACGAAAAACACAAACAACAACAGAAAATAGTGGAAGCCACACACAAAAATCAACACAAGAAGTTTATACTGGTTTGTCAACATGCCTACTTCATTTCTCAAGTTTTCACTTAGATCTTTCTATTCTTTTTTCAACATCTAGAACAAAACTTTTCCTTTTTCAGGCTGAGAAATAACCTTCCATTTTACAAGCTAAAGGATACCCTTTATAATCACTCTATTTTACTAGGAACAAAAGAGTTAACTCAACCCCTTATACTTCCTAAGGTACAAATGCATCTCAATTAGACAACAAATGTACTTTCAGTGTTCAAGGAACTTACTCTCAAAAGAGTAACAAAATGATCTGACTCTACTCAAAATACAAGCAACACTAAAGCAGGTTTGCATAAGGAATTATAAGGATGTTCTCTAAATGATTACAAATGATTTCTAACATTTCATCAATCATTTAGTCTTCAAAAAATGCTTCTTATAGAGCCAAACTACAAAATTAGTTATTGAAATAATTGATGTTCAGTCTGACAATTTTTCTACAAAACTAGCTGTTAGAGCTGACAACGTCATTATCTGTGATCAACGCCTATTGATGTTGTAACAACTAGCTCCAATGCCTATTGTTAATCTTTCATGCCCATTGATCTTAACTTAAATGCTTGTTGGCTCACGATCAATGTCTGCTATAAATTTCCTAAAAAGCATGAACTTAGTACTTTGTTTTTTTAAACTTTGTATAGTTTCTTTCCATGCCCGTTGAGAAACTCACAATGCCCGTTGGAAACTCCTCTAATATCTATTGAGAAGGGCCAATGTCCATTTCAAGTTCCAAAAGCTTTAGCTCAAACTTAGACATTTTTCCAATGTTTGTAGCAAAAATGCAACACCTGTTGCTAGGCCAGATCAAAACCCATTTTGAAACTTCAACGCTTGTGGTGAGGTCCAATACAGCTCAACCTGAAACATTTCTCTAACACTAATTACAAAAGGGACAATGCTTGTTGCTAAGTCCAAAAGACTTTGGCTATTTACAACATTCATTCAACACCTATTGTTCATCTTTCAATGCCCGTTAAATGATGCAACGCCCGTTGCAAATGTCCTTAATGCCATTGGCATCTTTAAACTACAACACTTAAACAAAAACACTAAAATACAAAACATTAGAACTTTTCAAAGTTTTTTCATTGTTTTGTTATCATTCAAAAAACATCATTTAAAGTAGAGGAGTTAGATCAATGCCTTAGGGTCATATGTTCTCCAAACATTCACAATATTCTCTCCCTAGCATTCATAACAATCTCTCATTCTTAAAAGATGGCAAAACCAAGATGCTTTAATACCAAAAATCAAAACTTAAACACACAAATGATACTAAATGTTGAAACATAAAAAATATAAATATATTAATCAAAATATCCACACAAGACTGGATACCTAATATACCATATAAGATACCAAATGTTGGATGTTAAAAACATAGATGATACCAAGTGTTATGTTATGCAAATAAGTGTGACACCAAACAAAGCAATCAAATTACCCAATCAAAGCATCGAAAAGTTCTTCCCTTTTTTGTCAAAGATATACAAAAAATTATCCTCTTAAAAAAGTTCTCCCCCTTACAAACATATAAACATTCTCCCCTTAAAATTTAGACCAACTTCCTCAAAAAACAAAACAAACATGATGGTACCAAAAATACAGGGAACTTAGCAAAGAAAAACTCCTCTTATCTATATGGTTTCTTCTAACAAATCATCCAAGATATTCAAACACAAATTCAGTTGACATAACTTGAGGTTACATGTTTTCTTCACAAATTGAGGAAAGCAAGAAAAGAAGGATAGTTACTAGAGATTCCTAAAAAAATCCAAATTGATACCAATTGTGGTTCAAAATTTAAACTCCTTCTCAACAAAAACATGTTAAACAAAACAAAAAAGAGGGATATAGATGCATTAAAGCTAATGATACCAATTGATACTAATTGTTATGTTCTTTAAAAATACAAATCTTTTTCAAATACTTCAGCTCCTCTCACCATTTGATTCTTCATTTTGAGCAAAAGGTAAGGAGCTTTTCAAACCTACAAAATTAAACTTTCTTTAGTATCAATTTTCTTTTGGGTCTATGGGGACTAGCAACAAAAATATGTTCATCTCCCAATCTAGCATAATAAAAGTATGCTTTGTAGCCATATTTTCCATAATAAAAGCATTGCCAAATGAATGCTTTCTTAAACTCATTTTTAGAGCAAGTGTGAGGTGGCTTCCTAAAAGATTTATACCTAAAACATGAAGGAACCTTTGCATTCTTAACATACTTGATTTCGTAAATGAAGACATGATTTGTCTTTGGCCTAGGAGAGTGTGAATGAGAATGAAGGCAGTTAGTATTGTACTCGTGTATTTTTTCTTCTAGGTGCAAAGTGTAGCACATATTCCCTTCTTGGCTTATAAGATGCATACATAAAAGCATGATTAGCCTTTTTCTTAGGTTTGTTTAGTGTATACATGTGCTAGTGTTGTGCTTTTAGTCTTTGCATTAACATTAGCCTTTTGTGAAGAGTTTTGTGATTCAACACCTTGGAGATTAGTTTTTCTAGAAAGTGAAGCTCTAACAAACACACTTTTAGAAGCAGAGGAAAAAGTATGATCATATCCAAGTCATGTTTCATACTAACATCTCTTTAAGAGCCTAAAAGTAAATTCAATTTTTCTTTTCCTTTAGTAAAATTTTGAAAGAGAGCTTTTCAAATCCAAGACCTCTTTTTTTTAAACAATCATTTTGTTTAGAAAGAGTTTCATAAAATTTATTTTCAAAATTTAACTCTTCATTTTCTCTTTCCAAAACATCAATTTTCAGTTTTAAAATTATTTTTCACTTAAGTCTAAGAAAAGTGCTTTTGAAAGTAATTCCTCTTTCTTTTCTCAAACAATCAACTTCATTTAGAAGCTCATTTTTAATTTTAGAAATGGAGGAAATTTCATTTTTCAATAATTCATTTTCATTTCACAAAATCTTATTACTAGAGAAAAATTTATTCAAGTCATTATTTGTTGATTTTAGGGCCTTAATCAAATATTCTACTGTGAACATGTTTTCGATATCATCTTCAAGTTCACATACCTCATTAGGAGAGACCTCATTCGATTCATCCTCCATGGCCATTAGACATCCAACTTTTGCTTTCTTTTTGGCATTCCTTTTCTTTATCTTTTTATTAAAGAAAAGTTCATCATCATTTATGGATATGGAATTCATTAAGCTCATTCTCCTCATTTCCTCATTTCCTCTTGATGATGGTCTTCTAGCTCCATTGACATACTGTTTCCTCTGGTTTGTATCCGTCCATTTTTTAGAAAGCTTTCACAGTACGAAGACTTAATGGTTGCCATGATCATGTACCTCTTATAGTTAAGCTTCAAAAGAGGTTAGGCTCTGATACCAATTGTTGGAATGAGATGGAGATGCGACAATCTAAGCAGGGTGAATTAGGTTATAAACAAAAACACAGACAACAACAAAAATAGTTAAAGCCACACGAACAAATCAACATAAGGATTTTATAGTGGTTCAACAACGTGCCTACTCCACTCCCCAAGCTTTCACTTAGGCCTTTTTATTCCTTTTTTAGGCTCAAGAACAAAACCTTTCCTTTTTTAGGCTAAGGAAGAACCTTGCCTTTATAGACTCGAGGACAATCTTTCCTTTTATAGGATAGATGACAACTTTTATAATCACTCTCTTTTACAAGAAACAAGAGAGCCAACCCAACCCCTTATATTTCTTAAGGTACAAAATGCCTCTCAATTAAGCAACAAATGCACTTTCCGTGCTCAAGAAAAATTACTCTAAAAAAGTAATAAAATGATCTCACTCTACCCAAAATATAAGTAACATCAAAACAGGCTTGCATAAGGAATAACAAGGATGTTTTCTAAATGATTACAAATGATTTCCAAAGTTTCATTAATCATTTAGTCTTCAAAAAGTGCTCCTTATATAGCCAAACTAACTACTGGATAACATTTTTGCAAAACTAGCTATTAGAGGTGACAATGCCCGTTATATGTGATCAATGCCTATTGATGTTGTAATGGTTAGCTCTAATGCCCTTTATCAATCTTCCACGCCCATTGATCTCAACTTCAACACCCATTGTCTCATAATCAATGCCTATTGCAAATTTTCCAGAAAGCATGAACTTATTGTTTTATTTTTCAAACTTTGCATAGTTACTTTCCACGCCCGTTGAGGAACGGGCAACACCCATTAGAAACTCCTTCAACATCTATTGAGAAAGGCCAATGCTCATTTCAAGTTTTAGAAGCTTTAGCTTAAGTTTGGACACTTTTCCAACGCCTATTATGAAAATGCAATGCCCGTTGCTAGGCCAAATCAACGCATATTGTGAAACTTTAGTGCTTGTGGTGAGGTCTAACATAACTTAACTTGAAGCATTTCTCCAATGCCCAATGCAAAGGGACAACATCCATTGCAAGGTCTAGAAGACTTTGGCTAGTTGCAATAATCATTCAATGCCTATTATTCATCTTTCAATACCAGTTGAATGGTCCAACACCCATTGCGAACATCTTTGATGCTCGTTGGCATCTCTTAACTACAACACTTAAACAAAAACACTAAAATACAGACATTAGAACTTCTTAAGATTTTGTCATTATTTTGTTATCATTCAAAGTAGAGGAGTTAGATCAATACCTTGAGGTCACATGTTCTCCAAGCACTTACAACATTCTCTTCCTAGCATTCACAACACTATCTAATTTATTCCAGTGGTTGATCTATTATAAGCAAAAATTTCAAAATCAGATTTGATCGACCAATCAGATCGATAAAACTAAAACTCAATCAAAGATTTAGTTCGAATCAATACTAGAAATTGATCATACAAATCAATTAAATCTGAAAAATCGATTAAAATCGAAAACTGGTTTAATTAATAAATATATTGTTTTATGAAAAATTTTAAAAAATTATATATTTTACTCAAAATTTAAATATTAAATATATTTTTTTACTTATCATATTTATTTTTTCTGATTTTAAATTTTTAAATATTATTTATATATTTTCAAAGAAAATTTAAAATGTTATCTATTAAAGTAGGTCAACCGAATCAATTTATCTGATTGATTCAAAAATCATCTACTAACTAGTTTGGTCTCTGATCCGATTTTAAAACCATTGATTGTAAATTGTTAATTTTTGTTAGTAGTTATTGACTGTAGGTGGATGATTATTGATTTTTAGTTGTTTGATGATTCATATTAAATATTTACCAAAATTAATTTTATCATTTATTATTTATAAAATAAATTTTAAATAAATAAAATTCAGTGATATACTTTACTTTTTATTTATAAAATATAATATGTTATTAAATAGTTTAAAAACACATATTTTGTTGAGCTAATAGATAGCATACTATTATTAACTTTTATTTTAAATGCAATTAATATATTAACCAAATACAAATTTTATATTTTTTATAAATTAAAAGTAAAAAAATCAAACAAACGATCAATTAAGCTCTTAAACTTTTTCAAATTGACTATTTAAATTCAAACTATTTGAACTAAATTAATCCATAAACTTGCTCAATTGAGTTCATAGGATCCAATTTAAATTAGAAAAGTGTGTGAACCACATGAAATCAACGCTAACAAAATAATTAAAAAAATATAAAGTTCATTTCTTTTATTTTGTAATTGACAAGTTCATTTCTTTTATTTTGTAATTGACAAGGAGCAGAGAAACATGTTCCTTCTCCAACAAACCCAATCTTCCACCATTGAAGAAAATGGCAAACCTCAAAAAGCCAATTTTGAATTAAGATTTAAGTTTTGATGAAAAGCATAAGAAAAATCTATGATCATAAAAAAAAAAAAATGTATACATAATATGTAACATCTCCATCCACATTCATTGGCATTATCACTTGAATATATTCATTATATAAATGATTTGAAATCCCACATGAACATATGCATTGGATAAATGATCATTTAGACATGTGAATTGGATAAGCACGATGATGACACATGCTCTATTGCATTTAGGACACTTGAACATATATGTAATGTTTGTATAGTTGCATGACAAATTGTCTTATGATGTGTGCATGTTATAACATCATAAATAATGGTGTTATAGAGCTTATTTTATAGTATAAGGAGCATCTAGGAATTATGAGATGAATGAAGGTGCTTAAGGAGTGAAGAAGAGGGACTAAAAGAGGAAAGTGAACTTCCAACCAATAGGAATGCAACACCATGATTTTGTCTTGTTACAATAGGTTTATAAGTGGAATTTTTGACTCTTTAGGATCAAAATACAGAGCTTAGATGTGAGGTACAACAAAAGAAAAAGAGAGCTAAGAAGAAAAGAAAGGAAAGAGAAAGATAAAGAAGAAAAAGAAGGAGAGGGAGAAGAGCAAGCTGCCTAAAAAGAAAGCCTAAAGTTTTCTGGTTCTGGGAAAATAAGTAAGCTAATTTATTTCTTCTCACATAAAATTAACCTCTCATGACATGTTAATCATGCATGGTTAGTTAGAATTATTGAGTATTTGAGGTAGAACTCTTAGATGGAAATTGAAATTTAAGAGAATAAGAGCTGATTGTGTTGATTTTATTGTTAGAGCAGAATTTTGTACCCACGATTTTATACCCTAGAAGAGGAATTAGAGAAAGTGCAAAATATGAAAGTTGTAGCTTTATGCCTTATATAAATGCATATGAAACAATTTTGCTTGATTTGGTGTGTGTGATGAGTTATGGCTCCTTTATTAGGGCTCATTCACAACCAACTGAAATCATCTCAGTCTTTCTGTTTTCTTATATTTTGATGGCCTTATGTTTTGATTTTGATAAAGTTAGAAATATGAAATTTGTAGGGTTATATCCCCTCCAAATACCTATAAAATAGTTTTGTTTGATTTGTTATGTGGAAAGAGATATGGCTTATTAATTGTGATTGACCTTGTACCCGAATGAAAACTCACATGTCTTTTAATTCTGTTTTTTAAGAATTTTATAGCCATAGAATTGGAATTTAGCGATGTGTTAAATTTGGAAGTTTTATATTTAGTTATGATCTACATACTTGAAAAATATTTTTGGCAAATTTAGCATGGTTGTTGAGATATTGCCCCTTTCATCATGACTGATTGTCACCATGTTGAAAACCTACTCACCTTGAGATTGGTCATTTATTTTAGTGACTCTATATACTAATTATACAATGAGTAAAACATTAAAAATGTTCATTATGTGTTTTGTAACTTCAAGTAGATCATTTTTGCAATTGGATTTGTACAATTAGAGATATACTTGAGAATGCAAGGCCTACTCAGACTGAGGTGACATTGAAATATGGCAAAATTCAAAAATTTACCACATTTTCTATGTGGCTTATATTGACCTGAAATTTGAATATGTTGTATCATTATGTGTCTAGTTTATTTTTAGAAAAAAATAATGAAGTCATTTGGATAACTATATCAAGAGTTATTACTGTGAGACTATGGCAAGGTCAGGCTGCCATATAAGGAAACTATGCATAAACACTAGGTCCACTTGTATGGATCATGCCATAGTTGCATACCAAGCATTCATAATCATTTTGAGATACTTATAACCATGTATGTATCAAATGTTAGGATCTCAACACTTTGAAGAAACCCTATAGAGAGAACCAAACCTACCATAAAGGTTGGTCACATTGAAAGGTGAGTAAAAACCATAATTAGATTCTAATGTGAATGTGTGGCAATTTTAGAATATGATTATGTTCTATTACATGTATATGAGATTGAATTGTTGCACTTTACATGTGAATTTAACTCAAGCAAGAATTATATGTTGTTAATGATTACTTTGTATACTATTGTGAATGAACACTTGTATATGGAACTAAAAGGATGTTATGATCGACCTGTCAAACATTTACAAATCATGTGGAAAAGGGACCAATATGTCCTATTGGCACATGTTATTGATCAAATGATCCATTTGTTATATGTTGGCCAGCAAAATCAAATGTCACTTAAATCACATAAATTCACAGGTGTAGTGTTTGCCTTGCAAGGTCAAGACAAAAATCAATCTTTTGCATTTGCACTTGCATATCCATTGTTATACTTATAATGTATCCTGATTATATTTGATTATTGTTTTTATTCATTAAGTTGTGACTCACCAAATCACAATTACATTTTTAAATACTGAAGCATTGGGATTGGGCACTTTGGTGCTTAGAGTTTTGCATAGAGACATATGGACCACTCGTTGTCGGTTGAATTCCAACTCTCTTTCTCCTTGTGTGTTATATATATATATATATATATATATATATATATATATATATATATATAGATAAGAGCCTATATATTGTCACCGGCGGGTATCAGTAGTTAACATATACCTACAACAAATACATTATTTGATTGTGTATGTATGATTAATAAACCTTTATGTGTATTTATTTTCGGACATGAATGCCATGATTTGTAAAAGAAAATGGTTGTTACATGGTGTGAGCAATAAACACCTTTGTAAGTAGGTAGAGAGTTAGTCTAAAATCTAAAACTCTTATAAGAAGTTGAAGTGTGAGCCAATCCAAAGGAGTTGTGAGAGGTTTTTGTGTTAGCCTACAAACACAATGTGTAAGGGTTTTGTATGAGCCATTAAACACAAGTTGTTTAAGTTTGGTGTAAGCTTGAAAAAACCAGTTTAGTTGAGTGAAATACCCAATTATGAGGAATTGGGGAGTAGATGTAAGATTTGTTAACACCCGAACCACTATAAACTTGTTATGTTGATTTTTCTTTTTGTCCTTATTAACTTCCCAAACAGATTAACCTTCATTTTTAATTTTTAATCAAACATCAATTCAACCCCCCTTCTTGGTGCACTAGGCCAACAAATTACATTATGTTTTTACGACCTACCTTGTTGTTTCCCTATCTGCATAAATGATTGTGAGCTTGCGCATACTATATTATCATCTGCACCAACGATTATGTGCTTTGCACAAATGACTTGGGATATGTCTTAGATTTCTTATTATGCCTTAGATTACCTCTGCCTTTGCATGACAAGTTGATCTATGCAAAGGCTAAGATGACTTGCGTAGGTTATAAGCTGCTCTAGGCAGATGACTCATCATCTTGTGTTAATGATTTGTTTATTATTTCTATACATATTTTATAATAATGTTTCATTCACTTGCTCATTATTTGTATACACCGATGAATGCATGTACATTGTAATTATGATCTACATACATACTATGATGTTTTGGTGCTTACTTATCATATTTATTTATTGATGGATGTGTATATAAATATTGATATTATGTCTTATATATATGTATGTGTTTATCATTGTTTTGTAGGGTTGTGTTTTAGTTTTTAGGACTTTCCTCATTTGATAAAAATGTATCTTATTTTCTTAAATTGTATTATTATTTTATTCTCTAGATAGTCTATATAATTAATTAGCACCATCCTGTTACAAATTTATACCTATTTCACACATAAATATGTATTAAAAGAATGTCCTAGGACAATAATTATGCTTAATTAATAAAATCTGATAATAAAATAAATCACAAATTAATAGGGGCCACACTAATGTTCGAGTGACTTGGAGTGTCTTACATATTTCCATTGGCACATTCAAACTTCTTGAATTTATCTTTGTAGAGGATAATGAGATTACTTTAATAGTCTAAGACACACTGAGTAGTGATCAATATATATAACTTTGAACCTTTGATCCCCAAACAATTGATAAGGTTTGCATTCCAAAAAGGTTTTACTAGTATATTACCCATTGTCTTCAGCCCTGATGCTCAAATAATTCACTCACTATCATCACTCTTTGTGCCACTTTAAATAGGGACTAGACCAATTCGACTGGATTAGTGAAATATTTGGGTTGATCATGAAACTCACATTAACAACAATATTTATATTTTTCTTAAAATATTTATATCAAACCTCCAAAGCAAATAATAATTTATTCATAATAAAATAAATATATGTTATCACACCATTTACTTAATGAAAAATATTTATCTTCACCAAGCTTTTAATAAATATTATACTAGAAACTTTGATTATTATTATTATCATTATTTGAAACCAGCTGGAATACTAATAGACTGCATACTGGCCCAACCTCTTTTAGACTGCTAGACAACAACCTTGAAATCTAACTGGACACAACCTTTAGTCTACTCTTCCTGAAATAAAATTTCATGCAAAAGAGTGAGTTTGCATACTCAATAAGTAAATGCATAACGATACTTCAATCTCAAATAATATATCAAACATTTTATTATTTATAACTTATCATCATATCCATGTACAAAATAAATAGTCTTTACTCTTAAATACCACATAGGCTGTCAAAGGTTATTACCATACATGTTGTCATAAATTTCTGCCACATAGGCTATAGATATTAATGCCACA
>CATIWR010697374.1:0-10052 GCA_949677035.1 Omphalea diandra | reverse complement strand
TATATATATAGAATATTGACGAAATATTCTATAACTGATAAGTTTTTTTTAGTTTTTTTAAAAAATGAATATTTTTATTATATTTATTTCTCATTATTAAGAGTTTTGATTTAAATTTTTTTTCCTTTTTATAAGAGTTTTATTCTTCTTTCGATAAGAGTTTTGTGTGATTTAACATTAGTTGGTTAGTAATTTAGTGATGATAGATTGTATATCGTTGTCTTTCATATTTGATTTAGTTTATAATATGAATTTAAGTTTATAAAGTGTTATAATATCATATTTAATAGAGATTTTATAATTGATAAAAAATACATAGTTATTGAATAAAATTCATTATGAAAATAATATTATAAATTTAGAATTAAACCAATTTCATTATTAATTATATTAACTTCTAGTACGTAGGTCAACCTTTTGATGAAATATTATCACATGTTAAAAAATGATTTGCTCCTATTTTTAACCCAATAGAAGAAACAAAAGTGAATATTAAGTTTATTTTCATGTTCTAAATCATAGTGGTGAGTATTTTGATGGCCAAACAAACTATATATATATGTGTGTGTTTGATAACATTTTTAATGAGAAAATATATAATATTTCTAATTAGAAGAAAAACTAAAAACACTAAATAGTTTATATCTTTGAGTATTACAGAAGGGATGAGGAAATTCTAAACCTTAACAATCAATCATAAATCATCTCTCCATTTAGTTAACATTAATCAATTAAATAGTTTTATTTTTCCAAAAAAACTCAAATAATTTTATACATTATTTAGTAAAATTTGACACACACAAATTTATACATGCAAATTTAACTATATATTATATATCCATTTTGATTCCATAGAAGAACATCGCTTGACCTATTATTATTATTTTTTTCTTATTTAGTTTGTTTCAATTGAAGTTACTCAAACACTGAAATTGAGAAAAATATAAAGCAAATTTAATAGGTTTTTCTTTAAAGAAAAACTTTGTAATAGTGTCTATTTTTATAACTAAATAAAAAAAGTCAAATATAATTAAAACAATTTTTTTGTCAAACAAATAGTGATTGGAAGAAAAATTTAGAAAGAAAAAAAAATATGCATAATCTTCTAATAAGGAAAAAGCAATCTCAAAAAAGTTTGAGTCATAAATTACTTAATCTATAGGAGAAATAAAAAAAAAAAAAAAAATCTCCTGGATTAGTGGAGTGCAAGAAGATAGGGTTTTGAGCGGATAGAGGAAGGAAACAAAAGAAAATTAAGGAGAACACCAATAAAAGGAAAAATGGAAAAAAAAATTTTTAAAAAAAAAATATATATATATATATATATATATATATATATAGTAATATTATCCCATTTGGAGGGTTGCACGCCATCCAAGGCCAGAGACCTCATGAGTCACTCACATCACCTGTTCTATTTTATCAAAACCTCTCCCTCCCATAATATCCTCAAATTTTGTTTTGGCCTACAATATTATTCCCAGCTTCCATCCTCACCTTAACAATCGTGGTCGCTTTGCAGGCAACGTCCCACGTGGTTGTTCAATTTACAATGACAACAAAAGTTTACAATACAAGAAGTAAAGATCACAAAACAAAAAGAGAATTGGGGACCATTGATTATTATTAATGTTTCGCTTGCAATTATAAATCACAAAAATTCAGTGTTTTAGACTTTTAATCATATTTGTTGAAATCATATAAACTTTAAGACAAATATGGGAAGATGCAATTTTAAAAAGTAAGTAAATAAAAAATCAGACAATAATGAGTTTTTATTTTTAAGAAAGTAAAGGAGTAGGATAATTTTTAATATATATATAATTATTATTTTTTTTAATAGTTCATGCTTTCGTTAAGATTAAGTTTTTCTTTAAATGGTGTAAATTCCATATTGGCCTCATACATTCAAAGATTTTGCTAGTATGAATTTTTGTCTCAATAATCAAATTGAAGTAAATTAAAAAAAGAATAAACTCTTTTTAACTATTTGGCGGTTAATTCATTTTAAATGTTTAACTCAAAAATAAAATAAAATGAATTAGAAAAGTACAAATTATCTTTATCTATTTGAATTAACTTTTTTTATAAATTTATTAATCTAAATAAGCAGAATAATACTAGATAAATTTTTTCCTTTTTCATTTTAATTGTAAAAAACCATATATTTCATTAAAAAAAGGAAAATTTGCATATTGATGGTGCTTTTGATCTCCAACTGGGATGATGACCTAAACAAAAATGAACATCCGGAAGCTTAAGAGATTGTGCCTTTTACCGTCACTCTGATACTTCAATTATAAAGTTTTGAGAGTTTAAGAACTAAGAGATTGAGAGTGAGGATTTAAGAGCATGTGAGAGAATGCTTGAATAGTGAAAAATAATGTAAAACTCTAACAAAATCGTATATGATATTATTTATACCTTCATAGTTTTTAGACTTTTCATAGATACGATAAAAATAGTATTTATTGGATTTCTTTCCACTTTTTTGAAATACCAAAAAAAATGTGTATTGTATAACTTTCTTTCGCTACTCGAATATTGTTGGTATAACCATTTTTCACCGATCACATGTTATATCTTGTATGTTAGTGAATTCTTTGAATGTTGTTCGCTACTTGGTCATACAAAATACTATCTTTAGCTACAAATGTTTCATACAAAATACTAACTTTAGCTACAAATGTTTAATCTTTTAAAAGTATTGGAGCGTACATTATCTTAAATGCTTCCACCAATAAGGAATATCTCCCCATATAACATGGACAAACAACATAAGTAAAATAATGGAGGCTCAAATGTATCATTTCATACTTAATGTTTTAATGAAAATTTATCACACATTTAAAATTTCTAGAGATGCAATCAAGTACCTGATTATAAATTTTACACTAGTTAAATGCTTGTTTATATAAATACGTTCGGATCATAAATACATATATAATATAATAAAAATTTAGATTAAAATAATAATAGTTGATTTAATGATTTAGCATATACATATATTTAAAGATGATTTGCGAAAAATATGTTTATATATAAAAATATTTATTTAATTCTAACAAAATATTTATTTAAAGTTTTAATTGTCACAATTTGTTTTCTCAATATATAATTTTTTTTGTTAAAAACTAAATAATCTTTAATTTTTATATATTTATCAAGTTAAATTTGTATTTCATATTATGACACATTAATATATATTATAGCGAAATTAATTAAACTACTTAAGTATTGTGGAATTTATTTTATAAACATGTATATTTTAAGATCGAAGATTATAATACAATTAATTAAATAAACTATACTTGAGTTAGATATGTTTATATTATGTAAGTGTCTTGACGCAAAGTTACATGAATTGTCAATCTCACAAACAGATTGTAAGCGACTACATAGGATAATTTTCACTCATCTTCTCTGCTAGACACACGCTTAAATGTGTCCCAATTTTACAAGAAATGGGCAAATACATTGTTCTTTGCTAGACACATGTTTATTCGTAAGATAATTACACCAAATGCATATGAACAAATGAACTTTGTCTTTCAATCACACGCTATGGCTTCAATGGATCCCAACCTCCTTCACATCTCTCCATGCCTACTAGACTCATTTTCTCCTTCAGGTCTGTCATTACTGCTATTGACTGTAGCCACCTTAGTTCCTCTTTACTCGATGTTTCTCCTTCTTATTCTTCTTATCTTTTTTTTTTTCCCCCTCTTTGCCTTTCTCTTCAGTGTTTCTATAAATCTTAGGTGTATAATTTTGTGGAATGTTAGCTGTCAAATGAATAAACCACAAATTAAGTAAAATATACGAGATTCCAGACATTAATGCGTGCCTATTACGGCCTAACTTCATCAATTACTCCTGTTTCCATCAGGCACCACTCCTACACGTGAATCGCAAACCCTGCACAACCCATCTAGCGGTCACCCTCAAGAATAGAACCTTACCTAAACTAAACCAGTCGCATACGATTCCCCCCTTCCTTTTATTCCCGCATATCCGTAGTTGTCGAATAATCGGGTAACACTTCAAATATCACCGCCGCTCATTTCCGGTCCCCACACAATTAAAAAAAGAAACCATCCAACGGTCCCCCAAAAAAAAAGAAACAATTAGCCAAACCGCAACGTATCCTTTCTCATCAGGTATAAATAAACCACACGAATCGTCCATAAAAGGCTTCGTTCTCTCATCACACTATCCTGTAATCCAGCTCTCTCTCTCTCTTTCTCTCTCTAATTAGTTCCTGGTGAACGGAGAGAATCATAGCAGGATGGGATCGGCGGTTCTATCGGAGCTTGGGACGGAGATACTGGTGCCGGTGTGCGCTGTGGTAGGCATCTTGTTCTCATTAGTGCAGTGGTACCTTGTGTCGCGCGTGAAGCTCACGGCTGAAAGGCACCTGTCTGCCGGAGGAGCCAACAAGAACGGGTACAATGATTACCTGATTGAAGAAGAGGAAGGTCTCAATGACCACAGCGTCGTCGCTAAGTGTGCTGAGATACAGAGTGCAATATCTGAAGGTATATAATATAAAACTGCAAAGTTTAGATCTTTGCCGTTTCGATTTTAGATCTGTCATTTTCGATGTGCTGTCGTTTTGAGGTGAAAGCCACATGTTATTTTCACGACTTCAAGTTGATAGCTGTGCTTATTTAACTTCAAAATTTTGAGCTTGTTTCAGAATTTATTTTCTTTTTAGTCTTTTTATATTTTGTTGTGTTATTATGGTGGATTTAGCTAAAACTTAGCTTCAATGTCTCGTTTGGTGGCTGAGAAACTGAAGGAAAAGGAAAAAGAGTTGGAAACTTTGTGCTGTTTGTAGTACAAATTGGAAATTTCTTTTCTGATTTTAAACGTTTTTAGGATTTTCAATGCTTATCGTTCAAGCTATAAAGAAAGCCTCTTTTGACTGCACGCGTTTTTACCTGTTTAGATCTGCCTTTTCTTTTTCACGGAACTTTAAAAAAAAAAAAAAGTAACGAAGGGCTCAATTTTTCAACGTTTTGGACTATTTTGGACTTTTAGAATTTGAAATAATAGAAATATATACAGCTCCTGTTGTTGTGGTTATTGTTACTTTGGAATTTTATGGTTTTGTCTTGCGTGAATAAGGATATGTGGCTTTTGGGTGTTACTGTCAGGTATTACGCTCATTCCACTGGTGGTGCACGTGGATATTCTCTACTTGATGAAGAATCTTTTTCACATAGCCTAATGATATGATGAAGAAAAATACCAGTTTGCAAAAACAATTTCGTTTTGATATTTTTATGGGGATAATAGTATTATATTCTTTGGAACTTCGTGCAATTTCGGGGGTAGTGTGAGCTGGTCCGATCTTATGGGCATTAATGGGAGTTATCATTTTGTCTTATCCTAAATTATTTTACTGCTAGTTTTTAATATATGAGTCTGTAAATATTAGTATATTTGTTATTACTATATGTGAATGGGGAATAATGATTAATATGTTAAACGGATTTACTGCAGCCAACTCTGGCAATCCAAATCATTAGTTGCTGTCTCCTGCTATAAATGGGAAATTTGTATAATTTTTCTTTATTATTAGCAGGATTAGACTTGCTCAACTCATCATGCACATTACATGTGCTACAGTTCTTTTGGGCCCCATTACATATATAATAAATATTTTTTTATTATACACATTGATGACTTTGTATTAAAAGAAATTTACATCACTTCATTGTTGAAGTGGAGAATTGGAAAAAAAAGGTATTATTTTTTCCCTTTTCTTTTCTTTTTCCATAACACAAATTGCATAGTTGAAAATTTTTTTATGTTATGTTGGTGTTTTGTCTATTGTTTTATGTTCTTGGATTCCAGACAATTTTAGTGTCATAAGTCTTCTCTTTTCCTTTCTCTGAATTTGTTTCTTTAAGTGATATTTTAGGTTGTGCTGATGTTAACTCCAGCTAGAGATCGAGTTTGTCTTGTTTGATGGAATGATTATACTGGCTTCTGTTTAATCACCATTTGACCACTTATATTACCTTATTTTCCTTTTTCCCAGTTTTGTCATTTTACTTCAGAATTCCCTGATAAGGGAGGCAATCTGTTACTGATACTAAAATATTTGTGTATCTTAGTGACTAGCCATTTTTCATGTCTTATATGAATACAGTATGTAGCATCTTGATTGATATATCTTCAAGTATGCTAGAAGATGGCTTTTCAGGGCCATAGTGTTGCAAAATATTGAATTTTTAAATGAGGTGCTGCAATTTTTTCTCCTCATTGTTCTGCCTTATGTCTTTCTCTTCCTTGTCTTTGTGCTATGTGCCATTAATTCTGTGCAGATAACTAATTATTTGCGTGCTAAATTTATGGATTTATGGATGCAACAGGTGCGACATCTTTTCTGTTCACTGAATATCAGTATGTTGGGGCATTCATGGTTGCTTTTGCAATTTTGATCTTTCTTTTCCTGGGTTCTGTTGAGGGCTTTAGCACAAAGAGCCAACCTTGTACTTATGATCCATCGAAGACATGCAAGCCAGCACTTGCTACTGCAATCTTTAGCACTGTCTCATTTATGCTTGGTGCTTTCACCTCAGTTCTCTCTGGCTTCCTAGGGATGAAAATTGCTACCTATGCCAATGCAAGAACAACCTTGGAAGCAAGAAAAGGTGTTGGCAAGGCTTTCATTACTGCCTTTAGGTCTGGTGCAGTAATGGGTTTTCTCCTTGCTGCTAATGGTCTATTGTTTCTTTATGTTGCTATAAATCTCTTCAAGCTTTACTATGGGGATGACTGGGAAGGCCTTTTTGAATCTATTACTGGTTATGGTCTTGGAGGATCATCCATGGCTCTCTTTGGGAGGGTTGGTGGTGGCATCTATACCAAGGCAGCTGATGTTGGTGCTGATTTGGTGGGAAAGGTTGAAAGAAACATCCCGGAAGATGACCCAAGGAACCCAGCAGTAAGCATTGCTACTGCCTGTGGATTTAATTCTTCAACATGTATTTTGAGTTTGCTGACAATATTTAATTATCATCCTTGCAGGTGATTGCTGACAATGTTGGTGACAACGTTGGGGATATTGCTGGTATGGGGTCTGACCTTTTTGGTTCATATGCCGAGTCATCTTGTGCTGCCCTTGTTGTCGCTTCCATATCCTCTTTTGGAATCAATCATGATTTCACATCCATGCTCTATCCTCTGCTAATTAGTTCTGTGGGTATCCTTGTTTGCTTGATCACAACCCTCTTTGCCACTGATTTCTTTGAAATCAAGGCTGTAAAGGAAATTGAACCGGCACTGAAGAAGCAGCTTATTATCTCCACTATTCTTATGACCGTAGGTATTGCAATTGTGACATTTATTGGCGTGCCTTCAACTTTCACAATTTTCAATTTTGGCACGCAGAAACAGGTTCATAGCTGGTAAGTTTTACATGACTTGTTTTTGCAAATAAACATATGATGGTTAAACTCATTAGTTTTAGGATTTCCTACGATTTGAATTGTACTGGTTTCAAAACTTAATCTGTTCAGCTAGGTGACGATGAGGGCACATGCGCCACAGAGGCAGGCATTTGGTTAATATTTTGTGGTTTATATTAGTGAAAAAGGGTGCAAAAGCGATCGAAGGTTCTAGCCTGTTAGTTGGTCTGTCATTTCTATCTTTGATCAGTGACTTCTATTAGCAGTTGGTTCTAGAAGTTCATTTTCCTGAGTTTGTTTGTATGATATTAGAGGTTCAGAACTGGTTTTTACTTATGTGACACTTTACCATAGCAGAGAACTTGTCATTTTTTTTTTTAAGCACAACAACTGATCTTGTGCGTGGCCTGGGGCTAGAGTAGACCAGGGAAAGTACTTAAACTGCAAGTTTTATCTCTTCTATTGTCCAATTGCCAAGTTGATTTGATTGTTTTTAAATGATTCCATTTATTTGGTCTTCTATATTCAGTGGTGCAACAATTCAAGTAATATCATGATTTTCATTTGTAGGCAACTGTTCTTGTGTGTGGCTGTTGGTCTTTGGGCTGGACTAATTATTGGGTTTGTTACTGAGTACTATACCAGCAATGCATACAGGTACAAAATAGTAATGCTATTTGAATAGACTTCTTATTGGTGCATTTGAGTTTTTTTACTGACCTGGTGTTCATGTCTGCAGCCCTGTGCAAGATGTTGCTGACTCCTGCAGGACTGGAGCTGCCACTAATGTCATCTTTGGCCTTGCCTTGGGATATAAATCTGTGATCATTCCAATTTTTGCCATTGCAATTAGTATTTTTGTTAGTTTTAGTTTTGCAGCCATGTATGGCATTGCTGTTGCGGCTCTTGGAATGTTAAGTACCATTGCCACTGGATTGGCTATTGATGCTTATGGTCCAATCAGTGATAATGCTGGGGGCATTGCTGAGATGGCTGGCATGAGTCATCGCATTCGTGAACGAACTGATGCCCTTGACGCAGCTGGCAACACTACTGCTGCGATTGGGAAGGTATGTATTAGATTACACTTTTATGGTTTTGCAAGACTGCAATTATCACTAGCTATGTACCTGATATTGAGCTCAAAGCCATTGGAAATAAAAGTGACTGCTTGTGGACTGTGAAGCTTTCTATAATAAACTATGCTAAAATTGGTATGTTTATTTTGTGATTGTTCTTTTACCAATCGTGACTTGTTTTCTGGCAATGGGCCTCTTTGTTCATAATGCTTTATCTAACTTGTCATTTGTTACCTAGGGATTTGCCATTGGATCTGATGTTACATTTATCACTAGCTATATACCTGATTTTGAGCTCAAAACCTTTGGAAACAAAAGTAACCACGCTTGTGAATTGTGAAGCTGATGTCTTTTATAATAAACTATGCTAAAATAGGGATGTTTATTTTGTGATTGTTCTTTTTTCATTAGTGACTTGCTTTCTGGCAGAAAATTATGCTCTCCCTTAAACTGGGCCCCATTGTTGGTAATGCTTTATATAATTTCTCATTTGTTTTCTAGGGATTTGCGATTGGATCCGCTGCACTGGTGTCTCTGGCTTTGTTTGGTGCTTTTGTGAGCCGTGCAGCGATTTCAACTGTTGATGTCTTGACACCAAAGGTCTTCATTGGTTTGATTGTGGGTGCCATGCTTCCTTATTGGTTCTCTGCCATGACCATGAAGAGTGTAGGAAGTGCAGCTTTGAAGATGGTTGAGGAGGTTCGCAGGCAGTTCAACACCATTCCTGGTCTGATGGAGGGTCATGCCAAGCCTGATTATGCTACTTGTGTCAAGATCTCTACTGATGCATCCATCAAAGAGATGATTCCACCAGGTGCTCTTGTCATGCTTACACCCATCATTGTTGGAACCCTCTTTGGCGTTGAGACACTCTCTGGCGTTTTGGCTGGTGCACTTGTTTCAGGGGTTCAGGTAAATGAAAGAATGTTAGAACATGAAATTGTAGTTTGACTGCTACCAGGACCACAGAATTTGCTATGTTATGAAATCACATATACTGACTGCTGTTACTTTATTGTACTTAAATTCAACAGATAGCAATTTCTGCGTCTAACACTGGTGGTGCATGGGATAATGCCAAGAAGTACATTGAGGTAATTTGGCTGCATCCTTGTGTTCTATTTCCATTATTCTTCGAAGATATGAATTTGTGGAATAACATCTATGAATTGCTATCGTCAGGCTGGTGCCTCAGAGCACGCAAGGACACTTGGCCCAAAAGGTTCTGACCCACACAAAGCAGCAGTGATCGGTGACACCATTGGTGACCCACTCAAGGACACATCAGGGCCGTCCCTCAACATCCTCATCAAGCTCATGGCAGTGGAATCTCTCGTCTTTGCTCCCTTCTTTGCCACTCACGGTGGTCTGCTTTTCAAGATATTCTGAAAGGCCTAGAGTGATGAAGATGTAAGGAGGGATGAGGGTCATCATAACGTTATCTTCTCGTGTAGAATCAACATCCATCCTCATTCTGCTTCTGCATTTATTATTTCTCCTGTTCATGACATCTTAAGTCAGTATTCCTAGTTTAGCAAACACTATTTTTGGT